>JAXQQM020081665.1:0-196701 GCA_034641835.2 Pinus albicaulis | reverse complement strand
AGAGAGTTTGATCTAATAAACATTGGCCGAAAATCGAATACTTTTTATGGGTTGTTGGTCATGGTATAATTCTTACCTGGGATCAATTGTAGAGACGAGGGATGATGGAACCCTCTGCTTGTGTTATGTGTGGAGTGAATACTAAAAACCTAGAACATTTGTCGAACAATTGCTCTGTTGTTGACCTCATGTGGCAGAACTTATTCATATTGTTTCAGCAAAATGATGGAGACAAAACAAGCGTCCAACACACGATTGAAAATTGGAGACGAGGGGGATACTAGATCCTTGTTGTCAATAGAGCCTGGTTAATGTCTATCAGTTTCTTGTTGTGGGCAGTTTTGAAGGAAAGAAATAGGAGAACGTTCAAAGACAAGAAACGACAAACTATTAAAATATGGAAAACCATTTTTCAAAATATAAGAGAAAGTACATTAGCATAAAAATGGGCTTTGGATGACTAGACGGTGAATGGACAAGGAACAGATTCTGACTTAGCTAAACCTTAAGCTCCAAATGTTGGGCCCGACCTCATGGAAAACCAAGTTGATTGCTTACCATGTAAGGGATAAGTACATTTTGCCACAACAAGGCTTCCTTAAGCTGAATTATGATGGGGCCTCAAAGGGCAACCCAGGCCAAGCAAGGGCAGGGGGAATTTTTTGGGATTTTCGGGGCCAAGTTAAAAGGATTTATGCTATGGAGTTGGGTTATGCTAGTAACAATGAGTCTGGACTTACTGCGGTTAAACATGGACTCATAATTTCAATTAGAGAACAATACCATAGACTTGTGGTGGAAGGAGACTTGGCCATGGTTACAAGAATACTCCAAAAGCTGCAGAGAGGATCACACTGGGAGCATATCAGCAGTAGTTGGTGAACAACCAGACTTATCCAGGAGATCATGGAAATTATGCTGAGAATCAACTACATAATTCTGTCTCATGTTAGGCGATCAGGCAATGAGGCAGCATATCTACTTGCAAACTGGGGTTTTATTAACCAAGGTAGGATCCTGGATAACTCTTGGGATCAAACGGTACAGGAGACTGGACTGGATACTTTGCAAGAGATAGTATAACTAGATAACAATGAAAACCACAACCCTCGATCGGAGTTCCATGTGGCGAGGAGTGTGGTGCGACATGGTGATTGTACGCAACTGCCAAATATCCAAAGGATATGACGTGTGTTGACAGAGGAGGGCGACTCCACCCATGGAGATTGATGATTGTATTTAAGGAACTTGCCAAACAACAAAGCATGTTAGGAGGTGTTAGGTCTCTGTAATTTATTAGCAAGATTGGGAGAGTCCAATCACAGAGTTAACATCATTTCAACCAAACTTTGGGATTCTAGGATCTAGCCCTCCTGAATCCGGAGAGGGATCTCTCCAATATGTGCAAAGATGGATATTGTCTTTGAAAATCTTAAGGTAATGATATTAGGCTAGTTATGAAGGCCAAGGGTTTTGTTTTGTTTTGGATGGTTGAGCATGAAATGTTACTTGAGGGAAAGTCCTAAGTGCAAAAAGTTTCAAAAGTGAGAAGTTGCAAGCAAATAGAACAGTTTTGGCAGATAGATAGATATAACGCTGGTTTTTAGTCCATTGGGCTATGGAGTCATATCTGGGCTTTAATTGAACAACAACATCAAGTGTGATCCAAGGGGCAAGTTATCTATACCATAAGATTATTGAGATTAAAATGATGGAATGGAAACATTAAAATGTTGGAGGGGTGGAAACTGATAATAATTTCTCAGAGGATTTATAGTCAGTCCAAACAAGAAAAGCCTCTTAAGTAACTGTTTTAAAACCAACCAAGGACAGGGCTAACCATAGACTTATTGGGCAAGTTCTTATTAAAGCAGCTTAATTGACAAACAATCCAGTAATCCACATAATTACCTTCAGAAAGTATGAAAACACATAAGAAAAAGAGAGTGTAACTTAAGATCAGATAAAGTACTTTTAAACCTAGTCTGCTTTCAGTCAACACCAAGGGAAACTTTCAGAATCTGCCTTTGGAGAAAAGAATCTAGGAATCGGGGCAAACCATATCTTCTCTAGTCTAACTTTAATAGCAAATAATGGAAATAACATTCGAGAACAATGTTTGAGCAAACAGAAGGACGAGGGAACGCCAACATTCCTAACTGTTTAAATTGTATTGAATCATTCTTAAATAAACAAATCTGAAGAAAACATTAAGATAAAGATTTCTCAGCCAGAGAAGGTTACTGCTATACAGAAAATCCTGACCCTGTTTAAACTGTTCTTTACAGAGGGAAAATGAACAATATGGCATACATAGAAGGGAAACGATTAACAAAGAAAGAAGCACTTCACCAGTGATAAAGACCAGGATCCCAAGAAACAGCTTTTATATTGATGTCAAACCAGTTACAATCTTCAAGTCCAATGTTTCAGTTCAGCAATCATCTTCATTATTCAACCTAACTACTCTAGCACAAACAGAGCTTCAAGGGCCAGTGAACACTATGTACAAATAGAAGTCTCGAGCTCAAGTGTATTTCAAAGTTCTGCAACCAACAATTTCTCATCTTCTGTAGAAGTACTTATAGGAAGATGAGGAGGTGAGATTTTAACAAAATATCTCAAGGACAGTTAATGCAGAGTGAAGACTTCTCGGCCCCTTTGAGAGGCTCGAGGGAAAAATTTACAGGTGGATCACTACATTAACTGTTTCACAATAAATATCAAAGCTCGATGGAAGCTTTGTTTGACTTTGAGGCTCTGTGCATGTTTTGGAGTAACTCTGCAGATATTTATTCATTGGTCTCCTTGCAGAAATAACTTCTTGGCGATGCTGGAGGCAGATATTTCTTCGAGCAATAACTTCGGCCTCTGTTCTGAATGGTTTGAGGCGACATGTGGCTCTTTGGTAGCTGAGGAATCAATTTGCCTCAAGTTGTGGCGGTGGAGGCTTTCTGTCTGATAAAACACTTTAGGTTTTCTTTAAACTGTGTTTTGAGTCGGGGATTAGGATTTTGATAACTGTCTTAGCCGTAATCCCCGTAATACTGTCTTCAATCTTCTTCTGTTGTGCTTTATTCTCAAAACTGATACTCTTTAACTGTTCTTTCGAATAAAACAGTGTCTTGTCGATGTGCAGGGCCGCGCTGGGCTTTTCGGCATCAATGCTCATGAAATATTGACAAATCATTGAATCCAACCATGTGAATGGTTCCTTTTAGTAGCTTCGAAGGCGCAGGAAACGTCTTTCCCAACCCTCAGCTTTTCTTCGTGATACAACGGAAAACCATTGAAAACACCTGCATAAAACAAAAAACAATTAAGAAATCCTGCGAACTGGGTTAGACTGCTTCAGAAGGCAGAAGAGGAGCGTAGCCGTCGGATGAAGGCAACCAATGGTGGAGATCTGCATAGAAAGGCAAAAAGGATAGCGGGAGAAGAATAAGGAGGAGCAGTTTTGGACCGTCCGATCCGGACACGTGGACGGTCCAGATCTAATCGGAGGGTCTCAATCGGGGGTGGCAGAAAAGGGGATGCGATTGAAAATTCCAGTGCGATTAAGCGTTGGCCGTTGATCTGTAGATCAGATCGACGGCGGGGAATGAATCGGAGGTAATTGCAAGGGGGTGAAACATTGCGATGCGATTTTGCGCGGAGGGTTGCGATTAGCGCTCCACCGTCAGATCTCCGTGGAAGATCAAAGGTGGAGAATGGAATCGGGGAGAAACCCTTGTATTTTATATAAAACCCGAACTTTTGAAATAAACAAAGGTTTTTATGGATCGGGGGGAAGAATATATATACAAAGCGGATAGGCGCCCGACTGCGGGGCCTTCGGATATATGAAAATTGATGGGCCTGGGGCTTTATATATAATAAGGGCCTAATCGCAATCGGAACTGCGGGCCTGGTCTTTCCGATCAACCCATTGAAATTTCCCCGATTGCGATTGCGCGATCGGTCTTTTTGATCTAACCATTTTATTTTTAACATGTGACTTTGGCTCATTACATCAAAACTTTGGAAAAGAGGGTTTTTGTAATTTACAAAGGAAAAAGGGTCGGAAATAAAATATTCACAAGGTTTAAGCGCCGGGGGTGGGCTCAGGGTTATATGAAAATAATATGATCGGGGGTCTTAAGCAGCAAGGCTAATCGCAATCGGAACTTTTGGAGTATGGCAAAGACTTGCGTCTTTGATTCTTTCCGATGCGATTAGCACTTTATCGTATTAGCAAGTGGTTCCAGACCCAAAGCATATGGTGGGGAAGTGGTTTAGGGCTTAGCTCAAGGGGCTGAGGTCTATATCAATGAAACTTTGATTTTTTATGAGAATTTTCAAGGATTTTAATGGATTTGGGGGTTCCGAAATAGTTAAAAAGCGAGTTTTTAACTATGAAAGGGGAACTTTTCATAAATGGAAAGAAGAGGACTTATGAAAACAAGGTAGTTTTGATGGAGAAAAAGGGGAGCAGATGAAAGGTTTTGAGAAGAGGAGAAATGACGATCTTTCAGCAGTCTTTCAGTTGGAATCAGCAGAAATTCCTGAGTATAAAATGGGACAGCAAATGAGGATTTTGGACCGAGGCATGAGGCCTACAAGGAGTCTTCAAGAGCCAACAATTTTTAGTGATAGAATTTGTTCCTTGGAGGCTCAAAAAAGATCTTAGCCACCTTTTGGTATAACAAAATATTATAGGTGGCTAACAGTGGCTCCACTTGGGGATGGTGCCTTCTTGAAGGCATCAAGAATTCAGACTTGATTTCTGGGAGGTTGATTAGTTGCCTCATCCATTGGGCTGTCCTTCTGTGATTGAATGATCTTCTTCTAAAAACATATTTGGCAGCCATGAAAACAATGGACCTTTATCAACCAGCTTGCTACCTACCCAATCCTACAGATATAGCATTTTTTCTTCATCAGAGTGCACTTGGATTGGCAAACTCTATTCACAACATTTTATTCTTTTGAAAGCAGGAAATCTAATCTACTTCTACTCCTTATTTCTCCCTGAACTCAGATTAAACAGTTGAGCTCAGATATTTCTCTACCTAGTCTATTGTATGTTGGGATTAAACAGTCCAACAAACTTTCATTCTCTAAATTCTACAACATAAATTTAAAAATAGTCGAGTCAAGATTGAGCTGTTTTGACTTGCTATGATCTATGGCATAAGAACAAGCTGCACATAGATTATTATTTTCAGAAAATTAAATCAAAATGGAAGGCTTAAGATCTGAAAGTTTCTCATTATGGCCTTCTTTTTCTTTACAGCTCTGTTTTTAATTTTGTTTTGAGCTGTCTCTTTCTTGATATCTGATTCAGATTTTGGGCAAATTAGAACCAGTTTTCTCTTTTATGACTCAGAAAAATAAAACAGTTTGAGTCATCTCTCTTTGGAAACTTTGGTTCAGATTTTGAGTTTGTTTGAACCTTAATTTCTATCCTAATCTATCTACTGATAAGCCAAGATTAAACGGTTTGGCAAATCAAATTCACTACCTTATCAGCAGAAAATTGAAAGCTAATTAGTCAAGATTAAACAGTTTGACTAACTAGAAGTGTGTTTTGCAGGAGTGGCATTTAAGCTTGCACACTTTCAGATTTGTTCCTCTTTTTTGGCATGGGGCTTTGCCTTTCTTGTTTACATTTCTGCTCTCTTTTCTTTCTTTCTTTGTTTTTGTATTTCTTGATTTTTCTTCAAAGTAGAAAACAACAATTATATACACGTTCAAAACTGAGCTTTATTGACATTACTATCTAACCTATTCTAAACATTGAGTATTTACATATTCATATGATACAAAAGTGCCAATGCAGCCAGCTGAGTAATGTCAAGAAGAAGTAGTAACTCTGGCTGCTTGTCAGAGGTATCCATAGAACATATTGAAGGTTAACCTTCAATGTCAAGGCTATCACAGAAGGTGACATCTTTTCATGTCTCTGGCTTTTGCAAAGGATCATTGTTTGATAATTTGAGCCAGTTGGGATCTCCACACACTCTTCCATAGGATCAACAAAGAAAATATGAAAGCTCTCTTCTTTTCGGCCCTCCATGTCTGATAGATCGTCTGCTTCCAAGGCTTCAGCTTTGAGGAGTATCTCTTCAGTACGTAGCTTGGAAGTATCGTCATATTTAACCTGCACAATAGCAAACAGTGAAATATTTTCTTTCTCTAAACATATGCTTGCTTCTGATACAAATTCAGGCTCTTTATATGACAAACTAATATCAGCGAAGGGAGAAGTTTATTCTTGAGAAGATGATATATCCACAGCAGGATAGTCTTCTATTTGTTTTTCTCCTTCATCTTCATCATCCTCTGAACTGGAAGACTCATCATATATCGCAGTGTTTTCCTCTTGTAGCCTTGGTATGCTTGTATTCAGTGGATTAATTTGTATGAAGAGGTTATTATATTCTTGAGCAGGGGAGTATTTAAAGGTTTCCTCTTTTTCAAGAGAAAGCTCCTTTTGCTCAAAATTTTCTTTATTGCTCTTCTCTTCACCTTCTGAGTTGAAAGGCTGCTGATTTCCAATTATGTGAAAGCCATTAGTGATGGATTGAAACGGATGTTTTTGGCTTTCAAGCTGGTGATGGTGAAAATGATAACACCAATCAAATGATGGTTGCCCTGCATGATTAGTTTTTTCTTGGAACTCATCATCATCATCATCAGACTGATCGAAATTCGGAAAATCATCTGAATAAACAATTTTGTCAGTCGAACATATTGGGTCATCAGTTTGCTTTTCTTCTAACTGATCTACAAGATAACTTTCTAAATATATACAACAAAGTTCTTTATGTGAATGGGCAAGAGTGTTTGTTTCGCAAAAAATTTCAGAGACTGACTGTTTATAAATAGTCTGATCTATCTCTTTTTCTGTCAAAGGGAAGGATGTTTCTATGTTCCTTTGAACAGGAGTACAGCAGTTCTTTGTCTCTTGTGAAGACTGATTTTGAGGCTGGATGTCTTCTTGAGCCTCGGCTATAAGGGATGATGAATCAATATTTGAGTTTTCAGGGATATCTTGAGGAATGTTTTTTACTGCTTGGATCATCTTTTCCTCAACTGTTTCATCTATTTTTTAAAAATTTTTCAATAGGATATTAAACTCATGAATGGCTGTTAAAAGATCTTTAGGATGCATCTCTTCCAAAGCTTCCTCATTATCTATAATGTGTTGGGTGATTTTTTGTGATGGATCATAATATATTGCACCCCATGATAATGACGTAGCGTTTTCTTCATAGTTCTCATAGAACACATATTCAAGGTCTCTTAAAGAAAACAAACTACTATATCTTAAGCATTCATACCAATCCCTAGCTTTTCCTTCTAATGTTAACATGAACATCTTCATTAGGCAGTCTTCATGCCATTCAACTTTCAACCTCCATACATGTATATGAAATCTGATGAGATGTAATAGAGGGTCATCAAACTTTTCACCTTGGAAAACAGGCAGGTTGTCATCCCAATTCACCCGGGGCATCTTATGTGGAAACGCAGGGATATGATCTCTACTCATTGGGGCATATCTTCGTTGTATTCTCGGAATCATGTTTGTAAATCAGAAAAGAGGTCACTGTGTCCGGTCAATCAGTTCAGGGTCTTCTACCAGTGGAGTCATTTGGTATTCTGGGAGTTTCAGAGTGTGGAGTCGCCAGGTGGAAAATTTTTCACTCCTAAGGAGGTAAAACGTTTTATGGTTCCACCACCATATGATTCTTGTAGAGCTGTAAGATTCTCAGGAACTGAATTAGCTCTCAAGGGTGATCTGAAAACAGTTGAATAATTTAACCATAGGAGACTTCCAAAGGATACCTTCTGGATTATCAACTATCTCAGGTGGGTTAGGGTCTGGGTGGGCTCTAGTGTGAATCTTTTTAGAAGCCACTATGCTATGTTGTTTAGACCTAAAACAAGAAAAGTTCAACCGGATATGACAATCTTGGAGAGGTTAACCAATCTGTTTTTACAATTTTAAATCCCACAGTCCTCTAACTGAGTTTGAATGATTTTATAATGATAAGGGTTCCTCCCAGTGGAGTCTTAAGGTCTGCTAGGATTGTGGAGTCGCCAAGTGGAAATTTTTAGCTCCTTTCAGAGGTAAAAGGTCTTATGGTCCACCACCATGTTTATTTAATTCCAATCTGAAATATTTTTAGGTTTTTCTAAATCATTTTTCAATTTTGTGGTTGTTAAGAATATCCTAACTTTGTTTCAAAACTTAGCTAAGGTTGTGAGACAAAGGCAGTCTACTCTTATGGCTAAGCCAGTTGATTTTTCAAGGTTAGATGAAGTCTTAAGAGAAACCTAGGGTTTACCTAGTTTGTCACTGATTCAAACAAGTTCCATCATGATTACCTATATTAGGCAGTGCTTGAAAAGGCTTCTTTTTACTCTCAAAATGTTCTCGAATAAAGGGTTTTCTGAGGCCTCTAAAAGGTATTAAAAACACTCAGGTCCCCAGCGGAGTCGCCAGAAATGTTAGGTTCTGGTGGCTCAGCTGCAAAATAGAACAATTGTCATGGAACCAGAGATTTTGAGTTAAAGTTTCCCCAGTGGAGTCGCCAGAAATGTTAGGTCTCTGTAATTTATTAGCAAGATTGGGAGAGTCCAATCACAGAGTTAACATCATTTCAACCAACTTTGGGATTCTAGGATCTAGCCCTCCTGAATCCGGAGAGGGATCTCTCCAATATGTACAAAGATGGATATTGTCTTGGAAGTTTAGGGTAATGATATTAGGCTAGTTATGAAGGCCACGGGTTTTGTTTTGTTTTGGATGGTTGAGCATGAAATGTTACTTGAGGGGAAAGTCCTAAGTGCAAAAAGTTTCAAAAGTGAGAAGTTGCAAGCAAATAGAACAGTTTTGGCAGATAGATAGATATAACGCTGGTTTTTAGTCCATTGGGCTATGGAGTCATATCTAGGCTTTAATTGAACAACAACATCAAGTGTGATCCAAGGGGAAAGTCATCTATACCACAAGATTATTGAGATTAAAATGATTAAATGGAAACATTAAAATGTTGGAGGGGTGGAAACTAATAATAATTTCTCAGAGGATTTATAGTCAGTCCAAACAAGAAAAGCCACCTAAGTAACTGTTTTTAAAACCAACCAAGGACAGGGCTAACCACAGACTTCTTGGGCAAGTTCTTATTAAAGCAACTTAATTGACCACCAAAATCTACACCAGGTTGACATGCCCGGGTCGAGTGTCAAAGACCTGACACCCATTGAGTCTTCTGAAGACTGAATATTTAGAATTTCAGTATTTTTTGTTGATATGAACACAAATAACATTTAATTTTTCTATATGTTTATATATGTTAAGATAGAAAATAGACCTTTAAAGATAGAAAGAGACCATTTTAAACTTTTTAAGTTTTGGATGGCCTATAACTCTTTAAGATGGCCAACATACTTGGTTTCCTACGGGCAGGTTGAGGTTAGTAGTATTATATCTTGATGTAACCTGCATTTTGTTACTATGGAATGAATACCGAGGCACTACTAAGTTTACAAAAAGAAACATAGATCCCAGGATGAGAACAAACAAATTTACAAAGGTAGTGTTTTAAGTTTTCATTATTATATTTTCTTTGACATGATTGATCCAAAATATAGGTTTAATATTTTACAACCAAATGAGTTTATTTTTTATTTTTTTAGATACTTTATTAAACACAATATCATGAAAACAAATTTAAGAGAGAGAGAGAGGGACATAGACAGTGACAAATCTTGAGAGCGAAGAGAGAGAGAGAGAGAGAGAGAGAGAGAGAGAGAGAGAGAGAGAGAGATGGGGCGAGAGAGAGGGAGGGAGAGAAAGGAAGGAAGATAGAGAGGAGAAGAGAGAGAGAAGGAGAGAGGGATAGAGATGGAGTTGGAGGGGAGAGAGACAGAGGAAATAAAAAATACATAGAGTGATAGAGGTGGAGAAAGAGAGGGAGTGACAAGGGAGAGATGGGGAGAGAGATAGGGAGAGATGAGGGGAGAGGGAGGAGAGAGATAGGGAGAGAAGGGGAACAAAGGGAGAGGGACACACATATATGGATGGGAGAGAGAGAAGAAGAGAGGTAGGGAGATAGTGACAGAGTTAGAGGGAAGAGAAAAAGAGGACTCAATAGAGAGAAGGAGAGAGAGATATGGATCTATAGGGGGAGAGAGAGGGAGGGAAGAAGAAAGACACAAAGGGAGAAAGGTGGAGAGAGATAGAGCGAGTGATAAGGGAGATAGAGAGAGAGAGATATGGAGAGAGAATTTGTATGCTCAGGGGTGAGATAGAGAGAGGGAAGAAAAAAGAGACACATATATACAAATATATATATTATATAGTATTAGATAACCATCCTAGATCCATCTTAACCTCGAATTTATCAAGTGTTGAGAGCGATCAAATCTCTCAAGGTGCAAAACTTTCCTCAAGTTTTGCGCGCAAAAAATAGGTTTTCACCTCAAGAGATTTTATCCCTCTCGGTGCTTGATAGATACGAGGTTAAGATGAATCTAGGCTAATGAGATATACTTCAACCCCAAACCTCACATCCATATAAAATAACAAGGGTGACGAGAGTCTTAAAGAGGAACGTTTTTTTACTCCAAACCTAGAGACTAGTTGTCTTGCAATTGTTTTTAGACTCATAATAAGCTTTCCAACCGGCAATAATAATTTTCTCAATGTTATAATTCTAATTGAGTTAATGATGAATGTTAATACCTAACTAATTGTATGAAGGAACCTTCTCCAAGTAATTTTTGTCATGGATGAAATTGTCATGGTTTATATTTTTGGATTTAATTATCTTGACTTTAGTCTTGTCAATATTAACAGCCATACCCATCTTGGACCAATAATTATGGAGGATTTTAAGGTTTTTTTCGAGATCTTCACGGATTTTGGCTAGAAGAAAAATATCATTGGCATAAAGGAGAAGAGTAATGACCACACTAGCAAGCTTGGGGTCGGCACATCCCACTGCTTCCAGATACTCTTATAGCTTATCAATTTAGATTCCAAAAATGGTAGGGGATAGGGGACACCCTTAGTTAACGTTGATATTGAATTTAATTTCTTAGACCAACCCTCCTAGGTATTAATCTTGGTGAAAACGTTCTCGTATAGTCAAATCACAAAAACCCTCAACTCAAGAGGAACCATTATCTCTTCAAGCCTTTGTCATAAATTATCCCAAGTAATCGTGTCGAAAACTTTCTAAAGTCCATAAAACAATAAAAGAGATCAGTTTTACTATTGCAACATTCCTCGACAATGATCCTAAGAGTGACAAGATGGAAAATATTTGAGTGATATTTCATAAAACCATCTTTCTCTTTAGCTCTTTTACCATGGCTTTCTAACCATACACTAATCTTCTTTTCCAAAATGAGCCCCTAAGGCTTGGCTAAAACGTGGCTAATCATAATGGTCCTATAATTGGAGGGAATGTTTTTATCATGCAGAAAATCCACATAGATTCAACTGATAATTGTAATATGCTAAAACATTATACTTGAATCTACTCTACCAATTTCAAAAACCAATTTAGATCTTGAAATCACAAAACATGAAAGAGAAATAATTTCCATCACGCAACACACAAGTATTTCCTAGGGAAATCCTTAGCTAAAAACCCCACTATCTATATATTGCATAAGTCAGAAAGTATAAGAAGATTACAATGCTTTTCTCCAATCTAAGAAACTTTTGCGCTATCTCTGTCTGTCTCAAAGATTCCCATAAAAGGTTGGTTCAATACTTAACCAATTTTATTCCCTCCATGATCCATATTTCCTTGTGTTGCTTCCTTGGGTAATTAGGCCCTATTGATTTGGGAAATTCCCAATCCATATTGTGCAATGCATTAGGGGCCTTCCTCTAACTACATGCACCGCCTGTAAAATTCAGATAATTATACAATTGATAGTACACTGCCGTTGAAATCCCACTCTTTAACCTCCTACTAGTTCCTCCATCTGTTAGAATTATTTTAACTGACTTTAACTCAGATAAACTGAGTTAATTAATAACAACTCAAAATAAAATCAACCAGGGATCCTATAATGTAGGAGACACACTACATGCTTCTAGTTTGACCCTGAACTCGAATTAAATGAACCAAATAAGTCATCCTCACTTAGTTAACTCGTACAAGTTGTCATGTGATGTGGAATTACAATTTTATTCTAATTTAATCAAGTGAAAGTTAAATTAGAATCCTTTCTTGGTGTCATTTTCAACACTTCCTCTCGGCAATAAAGGGATTGTCTCATACCCCAATCCTGCCTCTATGGAACTAGTATTTTCCTCTTTGGACAAAACTCGATTAACCGAGAGTTTGATGCAACTCGTTTGTCAATGAATACCGTAGGATCCATTTGTCACTCAAACAACCCAACAAGGATCTTCCTCATCCATATAGCCTCAAGGTTGCTTGACTAGAAACCATGTACTCGCGTTTGTTGAATCCGAGTGTGACCGATATTTGCTTCCGTTGTCCTTGCAGAAATCGGCTAAGCCGACCCAATACCGAAGATGTGCCTTCGATGTGCCTCTTCCCGTTCTGGATGTGTTGGACGGATAAATCGTTCTTGCGGACAAGACCGATCTCCCTAGTACTAAAAGTATCTAGCAACAAACAACCAAATAAACTAATCTTTCTCTAAGCATATATAATATATGAAAAGCTCTATATAGGTGTTAAAAGACCTACCTTATGTCCAGTGCTTGTTTGAAGTTGTTGTTATCCTTCGCGCGCTTGAAGGAGTTTCGCTTGTAAACCTGCAGTCACAAACAAGCAAAGTATTACATAGCACCTGTATAGACATCATCATAAACCATGCTTATCATAGTGATCAATTAATCTATCAAATAAACCATTAAAAAACAGCTTATTGAGAAAAATAAGTATATTTGTATTAATTTCAAAAGAAAGAAAACCTTACAACCTGAGCCTTGATGTTGCACAGGTCTTCCCGGGGTCCGAAGCAGGAGTCTCTTCTACTTTGACAAGCTCTACACTCTTTCAATCAAGACAAATAGAGGTATGTAATCTCTCCTCACAAAAGTCTTGTTTAACTGAGTCTGAATCTCAACAGCATTTATCTTCAAATATTCTAAAACTTCAACTCCCTTTGAGGCTACCCAATGCCTCTTTTTATAATGGAAAAGAGGAGGTTTTTCTATTCCAAATATGAAGGGATAGAATCCTCCTTCAAAGGGATAAGCTCCTCACATCAAGGGGTTAGCTCCATAAGGTAAGGGATACATGTACCTTATCAAAGCGTACCTATTCCCGAAAATTCTCATCTAGAATCTTCTAGAATTAATCTCAAATCAACTTTTTAACTTTACTTTCTCGCCTTTTTTAGTTTTACAGGAGTCCGCACCTATAACACATATAAAGTGCGGTTCTGGTCCGCAGGATAGCTGAACATTAGGTGCGGGCCCGCAGGCAATGTATAGAGAAAGTGCGATACCAAAGTTTAGGAGATTTTTAGGAACTTTTCTCTGATTTTCAAGGCTTGATATGAAGAACTGATATGTTAGACTTGAAAAAGGAGGAAGTATGAGTTATAATGAGCTCATACCCATAGCAGAATGTCAGGATGAGAATTTTTATTGTAACAATGGAATCCCTCCCCAATATACATCTGTGAAGCCTTTCAACTTCACTTCATTTGTCTGCATGTACCAAAGACCAGACTGAGTGGTGCCTCTTAGGTACCTCAACACATGTTTGGCTTCCTTCTAATAGAGTTTGGTCGTCTTAACCATTACTTGACTAAGTTGTTTAACCACATAACACATGTCCAGTCGTGTGTTCACCAAGTACATGAGTGAACCCACAAGATTTTTGTAAATGGTAGCTTCTACCACTTCACCTAAAGTAGTGTATTCCTTTTTCCAATTCCTTGCTAGAGGAGTCTCCATGGGTTTGTTGCTCTCCATGCAAAACTTATTCAGTATCTGATTGGCATAGTTGCCTTGAGAGAAAAACAGTTCCCCATCTCTTTGCCAAATTTTATAACCAAGGAAATAATGCAAGAGCCCCATGTCTTTAATCTGAAATTATTTTGCAAGATCCTCTTTGCAAGATTTGATCAGCTTCTCATCGCCTATTAGAATTAAATCATCGACATATAATATTATAATCAATAATTTACCTTCAACCACAGTATGGTAAAGGTTCACATCTGATTCACTTTTGGTGAAGCCCAACCCGGTGAAATAACTGTCGATCCTGGTGTACCAAGAACAGGGTGCTTGTTTTAGTCCATACAACGCTCACTTGATTCTGCACACATGGGAATATTTGTTGAAGGTCTCAAGTCCTTTTGAATTCTCTATGTACACCTCTTCCTCAATCGCTCCATTGAGGAAAGTTGTCTTTACGTCCATCTGATGTATCTTCCATCCCATCTGCACTGAAAGTGCAAGAATAGATATGATTGAACAATACCTTGCTACTGGAGCAAAGGTCTCCTCGTAATTTTTTCCCTCTACTTGAGAGAACCCCTAGGACACAAATATGGCCTAGTGTTTCTCAACATTCCCATATGATGCTTTCTTCACCTTGTAGATCCACCTGGATCCTACAACTAACTCGTCCTTCAGTCTTGGTACAACTTCCCAAGCACTATTTCTGATAATGGAGTCATACTCCTCAACCATGGCATCAAACCATATTGGTTGATGCACTTCTTCCTCAAATGAGGATGGCTCGGTCTCTACACTCTCACTCATAAGAGCCATGTAGCTAGTGTACCGCTATGGGGGCCTTCTCTGCCTGCGTTGTGACGTGGGTGCTCCCACATTCTCTCTAGAATCATGCATCAACATGTTAGCCTGTTTGGTGTGCTTCCTTCCATCTCTGGATGTCTTTGCATGAGTGGGTGCTTCCACTCTTTGTTCCTTTTCTTGTCATTGCTCCACATCTTGAGGTTCTTCTTTTGGAGCTAGGATCTCCTCATATACATACATCATAAGCTCTCTCTCAAGGGAAATTTTTATTACCTTGCCTTCATCACATCTCTATGAACCACTATCATCCTGTGAGATGGCAGGTATACCTAATAGTTGTAAGGTGTATCAGTGTTACCCACAAATATGCCCAACTAGATTGTTGGTTCTATATTTTTTCGTGCATCCTTGGTAACATGACAGTAAACTGATGAAACAAAAATTCTAAAGTGCGCCACATCTGGCTTCTTACTGGAAAAGGCTTCTTCTGGTGTAATTGTCCTGAGAATCCAATGAGTACATTTGTTCTGCACATGCACAATTTTGTTGCATGCTTCTTCCGACAAGTGCAACGGTAGGCCCTGACCATGTAACATAGCCTATGCAAATCCCACAATGATTATGTTATGTCTTTCTGCAACCCCATTATGTTGTGAGTTATGAGGTGCTATCAACTCTCGTTGAATGCCTTCTGATGCACATAAGTTCTTGAATTCATTCAAAACATATTCTCCACCATTGTCGCTCTTGAGAGCCTTCACCTTCTTGCATATGTCTTTTTCAACAAGTGATTGAACTCAAATTTTTTTGAGAACGTATGGTCTTTCTTCTACATGAAGAATATCCAGTGAAAAATCATCTACAAAAATCACATAATACTTGTGCTTGGACATGGAGGCTGTCGAGAATGGTCCACACACATTTGAGTGAACTCTTTCAAGGATCGCTTGCGCTCGAGTATCCTTATCATCAAAGGTGGCTTTGGTGTACTTCCCCAATGTACACATTTTTCATGTATCACAATGCTCAGGTGAACCTTGAGAAGTCATGTAGAAATTTTTTGACGATCTTCAAAGCTCTGTGATGTAGATGGCCCAACCTTCTATGCCATAATTCACTGATGTCTGAGTTCTCCACCTTCTATGCTTTCGTGCTCAAGGCATCACAATATTCTACATCCATTTTGTAGAGATCTTATCTGAAACATAATATTATTGACTTGTGTCGTGACTATGTTACAAAGGAACTCCTTTCCTTTGCTAAATATCACATCGTAGCCACGACCTTCCAACATATCAATTGAAACCAAGTTATTCTTCAAACCAAGAACATACATGACATCTTGTAATGTGAGATGAGAACCAGACTCCCTCTAAAAGGTAACCGTATCGATGTTGGTCACGATATACCTCCCATCATCTCCCATCTCGATGTGCATCTGGAGGTCCTTACACTCCAAGTTGTTGAAGAAATATTTGTTTCCAGTCATATGGAATGAGGCTCCACTATCTTGGCACCACACAGAACCCATCACCGATGGCACCATGCATGCGATAAGAGTGAAATCCAACTCGAATTATGAAGAAAGAGCTTCACTTGTCGCTCCTCCTAAGGGCTTCTTATGCGAGCACTTCGTGGCATAGTGTCCCTACTTGTGACACTGAAAACATTTAATCTTCGACAATTCCTTCTTCTCGCGTGCCTGACCATAATCTAATATGGAATGGGATGACTTCCCTTTCCATTTATTTTCGTTTCCATCCAAGGCACAATTATCCTTATCATCATACTTATATTAGGATCCATATCTGGTGTCCCACTGAATCTCTTCTTGTACCAAGTTAGACCACAATCACTCCCACTCTGGTAGCTTCTCCCTCCCATTCACCGAATATTGGTAGTTGTGCCAGCTCTTGGGAATGCCTATAAGTGCTAGTATCACCATATCATCCTGAGAAACTGCAACACCAACACTTCCAAGCTCATCCTGAGATTGAGTGAACTTGGTAAAGTATTTTGGTATTGTGTCGCCCTTCTCCATCTTGATTTTTTTGAGCTTGTCCTTCAGCGCCAGCTTCCTGTGGTTGTTGTTGTTCTAAAAAATATATTTTAAGGCCTTCCACATAGCATATGGAGTTGCCTTTCCATTGAGGTTCGAGAGAATATGATATCTAATACCTTCCAATAGAATCCTTCTTACCTTTGCTACATTCTTCTTCCATGCTTCCAAATCTCGAGCATCTACTGCTACACTCCTAGGAATATAATTGTCTATGAACTCCTTCAGTCCGTTGTCTTCCAAGACTGCTTCCATCATGTATCTCCAAGCTATGTAATTCTAACTACCCTTAAGGGAATATTCGAGTATCAATATAGAGAAAGACATCGTGATCCTGCTGCTAGTCCTCAAGAGTAGATTTGCAAATTTGATTCACCTGCACAGAACAAACTCGTATCCTTCTCTTCTATAGTGATTCCTGCTCTGATACCATGTAGAAAATCCACGTATATTCAACTGATAATTGTAATATTCTAAAACAATATACTTGAATCTACTCTAACAATTGCAGAAACCAATTTAGATCTTGAAATCACAAAACATGAAGGAGAAAGAATTTCAATCGCACGACACACAAGTATTTCCTAAGGAAAGCCTCAACTAAAAGCCCTGCTATCTATATATTGCATAAGTCATAAAATATTATAAGATTACAATTATTTTCTCCAAGCTAAGAAACCTATGCATTATCTTTATCTCTCTCAATGATTCCTAGACAAGCCAGGTTCAATACTTAACCAATTTTATGCCCTCTAGGATCCCTACTTCCTTGTGTTGTTTCCTTGGGTAATTAGGCCCTATTAATTAGGGAAATTCATAATCTATACTGCGTAATCCATTAGGGGTCTTCCTGTGACTACATGCACCACCTGTACAATTCAGATAATTATACAACTGATAGTACAATGCCCTTGAACTCCAATCTCAACTGGGTCTTTCTCAGAACTGACATGCATGATTTATTTACGAGTGAATTATTAGTTAACTGGTTGAACACATGAAGCAACACACCACTGTTTAACCTACTACTAGTTCCTCCATCAATTAGAATTAGTTTAGCTGAATTTAACTTAGATAAACTAAGTTAATTAATTACAACTTAAAAGGATTGTCCTAAGAGGCAAACGAACCACATCCTTAATGTCTATCTCCCCATATTTTGTTGGCTAGGAACGAGGTCTACAAGGTGCATCAATGTAATCTTCAACAGTCTCATCGCCCCTTCTCATGCTAGATAATGATATAGGAGCTCCTCTTCTCCACAAAACTATCAAAAAATAAATATCCTCCACCTTTATACTAAGCATATGTGATCCAAGCCTGAAACATTGTGCAAAGAGGATCTTGCAAGAGAATTCCTTGGTTTGGAAATATAGAAAAGAGATGGGGAGCTATTTGTATCTCAAGTAAAGTATGCCAAGGAGATTCTAAGGAAGTTTCAGATGGAGGGCAACAAACCCAGGGAGACTCCTCTTGTAGGAAACTGGAGGAAGGAGGATGCTACTTCAAGTGAGGTAGTGGATGCTACTATTTACAGGCACCTTGTGGGTTCAATTATGTACTTAGTGAAAAAATGACCAGACATACACTACACAGTTAACCATCTTAGTCAAGCTATGGTTAAGCCTACCAGGCTCTTTTGTAAGGCGGGGAAGCATGTTTTGAGATATCTTAGGGGCACTACGGAGTATGGATTATGGTTTAGACAGACAGAGGGAGTGAAGATTCAAGGCTTCACCGATGCAGATTGGGAAGGCGGTCCATCAGATAGGAGGAGCACATGAGGGTGCATCTTCAACATAGGATCATCAATAGTTTCCTGGTACAACAGGAAATAGAGATCAGTTGCACTTATTTCAGTAGAGGAAAAGTACATGGTAGCTAGTCAGGTTGCATGCGAGGCCATATGGATGAGGAAGATACTTGTTGGTTTGTTTGGTCATCAGATGGAACCGACGATGATACATTGTGATAACCTGAGTTGCATAAAACTCTTGGTTAATACAATATTCCATGACAGGTCCAGCATATTGATATCTGGTACCACCATCTCAGAGATTGTGTTTAGAGGCGCATTATGTTGTTGCAGTACATTCCCACAGAGGATCGAAATTCAAACAACTTAACGAATGTGTTGGAAAAGAGAAAATTCGAATACCATAGAGGTAGGATTAGGGTCGCTGATAATCCATTTATTGTTGAGAGGGAGTGTTGAAATTCAACAAGAAAATGCACCATATACTAGTGCGGGATTCCAGTCACACATTGGTGAGAAATTCAGTTACACATTAGTGCTAAATGTGGGCGTTTAATTTATTTTCCCCTTAAATAAATTGTAATTTCATTTCATAACAACTTGTATCAACTAACTAAGTCATGAAGATTGAGTTATCTCAATAATTTCTAGTTGACGGTCTAAGATGAGGCATGTAGAGTGATATTATTATTTTGGGGGTTCAGTTGTAGTTGTAGCACTAGTGTGGTGTGAGTGTAATCAATTAACTCAAACTAATTGAGTTAAAATAAGTTTAACTAGTTCTAACTGAGTGATGAGCTAGTCAAAGGTCCAGTGAATTAAATTAGATTTAATTCAAAAGTAGTGATAAATTAGATAACTGATTATTGACTATTAATAGCTGCATGCATGTCAGTTATGATGAAGACCCCGTTGGGACAGAGGTTAAAGGGAAGATAACTATCAATTGTATTATTAGAAAATTGCTCGGGCGCAATTAC
This sequence comes from Pinus albicaulis, assembly GCA_034641835.2. NCBI lineage: Eukaryota > Viridiplantae > Streptophyta > Pinopsida > Pinales > Pinaceae > Pinus > Pinus albicaulis. The sequence goes on along the minus strand of JAXQQM020081665.1, from coordinate 177,145 downwards.
AAAGTCACAGGAAGGCCATGATGGATTGCACAATCAAGGAAAGTCGAATTTCCTATTTAACATGGATTTATTTCTCTAGGAATTGCGTGAGCAAGGCAGGCTGGAGGAAGGCAAGGAATTGGCTAAGTGTTTGTCCAAATTTTCCTAGATCAGTGTGAGACAATTGGTAGAGTGCAACAGATTCTTGTGAGCAAGAATGCATTATATTGTTTCATGATTACTTGACTTTATACAATACATGATAGAGGGGTTTTGAGTAGTTTCTTTCCCCAGGAATATCTTGTGTTGTGCGATTTGATTTACTTCTTTCTCTTACTTGCATGTGATTGAGCGATCATGTTTTATATTCCGCAAATATTTTAGAATGATCCAATATCTTGTTTTAGTACATTACATGATCAGATTGAATCCATTGCTATAATTTCTACAATACGTGAATTTCAATCCTATAATGGTAAATTATATATATATATATATACATACTACCTTCCATACCATCAGGGTTGGATTTTATAGTTTGATAGCGCTCTCATGCTGCTACTTTGAGCCTGAATGAGTCATCATATTCATGCATTAGGGTTGATTTTGAGGTGTGCTTTGTGACAAGGAAGTACAAGTCAAATTGGGGAGACATCTACAAAATCAACTTCTATTTATGGTCGTAAACTCTCTCCTATATTTATCAATACAAAAAGTATCATGTTTTCCTATATTTATTGTGTTATGTTTTAACTCATGTATTTCAATGCCAAGTTGATTCATTGAATAGATATTTTAGATTATGTTATGTTGATGTTGTGGATCCTTTGCTTGTTTTATTCATGTGTTCAGGTTCTAAATATAGCACTTGGAGCTAAAATTGGAGCTTACAAGCGAGAAGGAAAGAAAGGTTTTCTACATATTCCAAGTACGATTCTTTCCCATTTACTAATTTCTCTAAGGAAAACTTGAAGCTTTTTGTCTTTTATTTTTTTAGATCATACCACTAGATATAGGGAATTCACCTTTGTTCGCAATCGTGAAACTTCCATAACAATGCCTATATTATGAATCTAGTCCCTAGTTCCAATTTGAACATGGTAGTCAGGAGTACAATGTCATTCTTGGTGCATGATGGATTCAATTATTTCAATTTCTTGGGGGAGAAGCTCAGGGATGTGTTCTCATAATGAGCCATAGATTCACTTGCTTGCACTTGAGTTCACAGCTGAGAGGTTGATGCCATATAGCTCAGAGCCATAATAGAGATAGATGGATGACCCCCGCCCCTTTTTCTGTGAGAAACCATAGATCTTTATCAAGACATAGTGATCCATGGAAATCAAGAGTCTTGGGATTGATGACAAGGAAAATGAATAAGGATGGGAGAGATAATAGGCGAGTAGTTTAACAAGTCAACATGGACAAGGAGAGATGAGAAATCGTGAGAGAGGCTCACAAGGGAGGAGGAAAAAAATAAATATTTAAATATTGTCGCAGTATTCTGGGAGAGAAATTGGGAGGGCTAGGAGTTGGTTGTGAGGGGAGAGTGTTGGGGCCTTTTTTTTTGAACAAAACAATTTTGGAGTTGCAGAGAGTTGAAATAGAGGTGGCAGAATGCAATCAAGTTAAGAAAAGAGTTGTCATAGTTGCAGAAAGCCAAAAGACAGGTGGAGGGACATAAATAGATAATGGCACAAATGGTAGAGATGGGAGACAAGAAACAAACAGTAGAATTCCCAATGATGAAGATGAAGCAAAAGGCAGCGAAGCGCAAGGGAAAAGACAAGCGCAAAAGAGGCAAGGACTGATAATGTCAGTCGGTAGGAAAAAATAGGCAGGAAAGAAGTGACTCCGGAGTTAGTTTGTTAGTTAGCTAGTCAGTTAGAGCGAGAGGCAGATAGGGATTAGAGCCTCAAGAGAGCTTTGCAGAGCCTTTTGTATTGAATTAAATTGTAATAGATTCTGCGGAGTATGTTTGTGTTGTTTTGATCCAAGTTAATGGAATCAACTTGTTGTTGGGGTGAATATTATGAATTGGTTGATGCTCACTTGATTATGGTGAATGTATGCCTAGTTTAAATTTTAATTCGGTACTCTGAACACGTCGTGATGAAAGATTGCTTACTTCTTGGAGTTGAGATATATATATGTCTTTTGTATGCTCATAGTTATTATCTCTGTTAGTAATCTTTCCTCAACATCAATGATCTAGCCTCTAATCTTAGTAAGGTCGCGACACACCTCGGGTGAGACTCCCTGCTCCCTTGAGCAGGTTGATAATGCTGGTGTTATCCTAGACTATTGCAGAAACCTTGTTGGCTCAAGCTTGAACCTGGGTCTTGCCCAAAGACCTTCTTTTTCACCAACAAATGGTTCTGTTGCCGGGACCTGAAAATATATTTAGAAGCTAGATCATGGTATTGAGGATATATGAGGAGGAACTATGAAGCTGGTGGTACAAGCACATAGATCGGTTCATATCGCAACAAGCAGAGCTTCGACAGCAGAGGGAAAATACTGTCAAGGATCGAGTCCTGTTTTCTGACTCTGCGAGTGACCTGTATAAAATTTTATGGGGAAAGTTTCCCGAAGAGCTTTACAACTGGTTGTGGAGACTTCAGATCAAGTCACTCCCTAAAGGATTGCGTAGAGTTTGTCGCAGTTGGACACACACAGATCCAAGAACACTACATCTGCTAGATACAGATCTAACCCGAGCAATAGATTTTAGGTAAAAACTACCTTGGAGGGGTACATTATAGAGTTTGCAGCCGAGTGCTACCAATATTTTACAAAGTTGAAGACATATTTAGATATGGGTTGCAGGAAGAACTGTTGAAAGAAATCCCGTTGTGGATTAAAGCTCTAATGGTGGACGAGGGCCTGATGTCATTCCAAAACTCTAAGATGGAGACCTAAACCTCCAGTACTGGGGGAAGGGGTTGAGGGAAAGATGCTACGAGTAAGGAAAAAGGTGGAATATGGATATGGATGCTGAAACCTCCAGTAGGTTAAGAGAGTGAAGAGCACATCGGAGGACGTAGATTGCTGAGAAGTGGTGGGAAAGGGTGATGCAAGAATTTAAGAAGCAGGAGAAGAATCGACATAATAAGGAAAAGGTGCTGCAGATGACAGAGGAAAGAGAAAGTCATATGGGATCACAAGGAATAGAAGGGTTTGTTAAGGAAGTTAGGCAAGTTTATAGGAGCCTAGGCCGAAGAGAAAAGGGAGAAAAATCCAATGAGGAGGACGCGCGCCCCGAGGAGGAGTCTGATGTGGAGCTGCATGTTACGATGGAGCAACTATTCCAAGAGAGACTGGAACCTATAACACAAAGTAATCCTATTCCCCAAGTTTCAAGTAGCACGGGTCCTAACCTTCCCCTGGTACTCTATCATGCACCTGATAAGTTCTTTATTAAGTTATGGGAGTTTAGCAAGTGGAGTAGTACTAAATTGATAGTACGAATATCTACTAGCAACAATGCTGGTAGTGGAATCTCTCAGCTGGGAAGTAGAGGTTTTGTTTTAGTACCACCAACACAAGGAAGGATGGTGGGATCATTCACCCGATACCTAAAGTTATCTAGAAAATGTAATGACGATGTAGAATAGCACTGGTATCTCTGTGAATAAATTTGGAGAGCTCGACAGACACCAGATGCAGTCAAGTTAATTGAGTTTCAAACCACACCGAGGGAAAGAGATTTGTATTGGTTCAAAAAATGGTCAGAAGCACACCAGAACCCAGTAATAGATGATGTTAAGAAAGAATTTGGCCAAGTATTCAAGCTGCCTCAGACGAATCAACAAGGATTGTTTGAGCTATGGGAAATAAAACAGTGGGAAGGCAAAACATCCTGGGATTTAATGAGAAGATTTAAAGATGTGATTGGAAAGCTAAGTTACCCAATCGATCCAAATCACCAGCGGGATTGGTTCATCGAAGCACTCCTATCGTTGACAAGGACACCATTGACACAACAAAATATTAATACCCTTCAGGATGCTCTTGAGCAAGCCATGAAGATAGAAGTTATGGCGGGATAACCGTAGGAGTTTAGAGGAGGGGCAGCGGTACAATATCCATCCATACTAGGACTACAACATCAAATAGCCAGGTTGATGGAGAAACTGAAAGATATTCAACTGGTACGACCTACAACGCCCAACGTGTGGTGCACACATGCTTGATGGAAGGACACGTGGCCACAAAATGTTTGATGTTGCGGGGAGCAAACGTTGGAACTTCGACAGCCGAAACATAAGGGGCCCCACTAGTTGGTGGAGTTGCGCAGATAAATACTCAAGGGCTATACCAACCACAAACCCACTTTCCGGGGTTCCCCAATCAACATAATCAAACAATAGCAGAATGTTGCGTAGTATGCAAAGGTATTGGTCATTCTCCACGACTATGTCCAATTCTGTAAAAATACTCAAATGTTCCAAAGAAAATCTATTGTGAATTTTCCGCCTCTACAATGCATAATACAGAGCAATGCAGAGCTCTTGATGCATTGGCAGAATGATTATACAGTCCGTCTTATAAAGTAAATGAGACTCCAATGGGGCGAGGAGGAGGAATGAGAGGTAGCAGAACTGGAGGAAGAGGACCAGTGAGGTGTTATAACTGTGATTAGGAAGGTCATGTAGCGAGAGAATGTCCACTACCCAGAAGACCATGGTTCTCTCAATGTAGAGTCAATGCACATTCTACTGAAGACTGCCCATAGCTGATTAAGAGGTGGGAGAGAGAGCCAGATAGAGGGGAGCTAACCCGGTTAATGCAGAAACAAGAATAGTAGAAACTCAACCTTTGCAAAGTGTAGTTATAGTCACACAAGGAGGGAAGAAAACAGGAGAGGATGCACGATACATGGACCCGATAAAGCTAATCGAACCTGCATCCCCAAAGAAAGTTTTCAGCCCAGACTAACAGAAGCCGTATTTCAAAGAAGCATTAGGAACATTTTCACAGATAGGAAGACATCAGAGTATGGAACTTCCACAACAATCTAGTGAAGGAGGAAAGATAATCCATACGAGCACACCTACAAAAGAGTGGTTCCGTCTGTTCCTGAACATTGTAAACAATGGACAAATGCTGGAACAATCAAAGAAAAATCTAGAAATGGTCATGCAAGGAGGAGCAGGATCTAGAGACACAAGTAACTCAACTGACAATTACATAAGAAGAGTGAAAAGGAATAAGAGAAGGACTAGAAAGGACTTATGCGTAAACAATCAAGTTTTAGGATTCTAGATTAGAGATACGATGCTAGATCTCGGATCGGATGTCAGCATTCTACCTTGAAATACATGGGATGAACTGGGGAAACCGAAGCTGTCATACACACTAATACAGCTCAGAATGGAAAATCAATACTTTATTGTACCAATAGGAAGGATAAAAGAAGTTGAGGTTGATGTTGCAGGAGTAAAGACCTATACAAAATGTGAAGTAATAGACATCATGGGTGACAAGGATCCCTATCTTGCCTTACTGGGGATAGATTGGGCCTTTGAAAATTATGCAGTAATTGATTTAAAAAAGGAATTAATGATATTCGAAGATGGTGAAGTCAGAGTAGTTCAACCATTGGACCCGTATAAAGGACCCCGATACGCAGAGACTGTTGACAATAGAGAAGATGCACAACTTCTAGATCAACTCTTCAAGATGACAACAAGAAGGAGAAAAGATTACATTAATCCTACAACAGGGGGAACCGTAAGATGGAGAAGTGTTCAAAGTTCTGACCTATGGTTATAGGTAGCATGGGATGATTGGATGCATGAAGGATATGAAGTCAACACTAGAAGATGTGCCAATAGTTGTGGAGTCAAATGGATTGGTACAAAGGTAAGAGAATATGCAACTCTTTCAAACATTCAAGTTGTGAATACATTTATTACCAAAGTGGAAGAAAAAGTACCAATAGAACATAGAGTCCCTCTCATGGACACAACACTACAATCCATGTCAGCAAGGTGGTGGGCAACCCATCGCAACTCTCTTTCTCAATGTGAAGATATTCCCAGAGCATTAAGAACAAGATTCCATGCGGCTTTAGGACTGCAACTCGGAGAAATGTACCAAGGGAATTCTGACCCCCTAGCACATCTAAGCAGTTGCGAGTATAAGTGGAAGAAAGAGGGATATGAAAAATATTTATGGGTACACAACGTTATACATTCATTGGACACCATTCCACAAGCTTGGTACCTGACAGAAGAGAAGAAGAGAGGAACAGGTACCTGGGAAACCGTTGCGGAGAAATTTACGCAATGTTTTTCCTTCAAGGGAGACACATAACAAGTTACAGATACCCTTCAAGCAATTAAAAGAACATTTTTCTTCCTATAGCTTCAGGAGAATGAGGAAATACCTTTATTAGAGCAGAAAGTCAAGGATTCAGTAGCATGTAAAAGGATAGATCGGGAGATAGACGATGATGATTTAGAGAATCTTTGACATTTATACTTTGAAGAGAAGGAAGGGGAACGGGAAATACCGGAAGAGCTAACTACATAAGGATTACACCTGTTACCATTGAAGACAAGGAGGCAGAATATCAGAAGCGCAAAGAAGCCCAGTATCGCATCTATCAGATATTATTGAGATACAGAGACAACAAAAGAAATGTTTGACCTGCTACAAGAGTATGAAGACTTATTCCCATCTTTAGTGGAAGAGCTCAAAGGAATCAAAGGAGATCCGGGGGAGATGCGCATAGTCCTAAAACCAGATGCGAGGCCAGTTAAACATAGAACTTACCGCCTGAATCCGAGAGTAAAAGAAAAGGTCAAAACAAAGATAGACAAAACGCTGAAGGCAGGCTTGATTTTTTCAGTTGAGGAAGCAAAATGGTCCAGCCCAATTGTGGTACAAAGTAAAAAGGAGAAATCAGAAATTAGAGTATGTGTGGACTACAAAAGTCTGAATAACGCATGCATTCATGATCCTTTTCCAACTCCATTTAGCGACGAAGTTCCTGACAATGTCGTGGGAAATGAAGCATACTCATTCACAGATGGCTTCTCAGGATATCATCAAGTGAGAATAGCAAAAGAAGACAAAAGAAAAACTACTTTCACAACAGAATGGGGATTATTTTCCTATCATGTCATGCCTTTTAGCTAAATAAAGAATGCACCAGCTGTGTTTTCACGGATGGATGGGACTGTAATAACGACATTCGAGACAGACCTCATAAGTTCCTAGAAGAGGTAGCCATGGATGATTGGATGGTGTACGATCTCTTGAAGAACCATGCTACTACGCTCGAGTGTGTTTGACGGTGCGGACAGCTTTATATTTCTACGAATCTCAAAAGTGCATCTTTGCGGTACCTTTTGGGTGCTTTTGGGACATGTCGTTTGCAAACAAGAAAGATTGTGTGTGGACCCGCACAGGTGCGGCGGTAATTGTGAACATGGAGGCACCAAAATTGGAAAACAATTGGGAGTCACTACTAGAGAGACATAGGATACTACGGGGTTCATCCACAACTACTTAAAAATCACGGTAAAATTAGAAAAACTATTGTGGAAGTGAGAATAATTCATATGGAACGATGAATGCACTAAGGCATTAGTCTGCGGCTTGAAAGAGAAACTAGCAAGTGCACCCATCTTGGCCCATCCCAATTGGGATAAACGAGTTTCATGTCCACATCGACGGAGCTTTGGGAGAGCGGTGCTAGCTAGCCGGGAGAAACCTCCATAGATGACCCAATATACTTTTGCAAGCGAAGTTGTCAACGACAGAGAAAGGAATTACACCAACGGAAAGGGGAAATCTTACTATGGTATACTCTCTACAAAAATTTCACCACTACTTATTGGGAGGAGGTAGTGCAGGGGCATTAGGCTCAAAATTTTCTTTGTACATAAATAGACATAGGGGGTCCCATGTTCTTTGAATTCATGTAAATATTAATATTTTGAATATTTGGTAGGAAATTGTAATTATCCTCAAGTCATTTTGAGAACATGAGAAGTTGGTGGAGATAGGAATACGAAGAGTCAGTTTAGGATTAATTCAGTTATTGAGTCTAGATTCAGGAATTGGAATACTAAGAGTTGCTGAACTGTTTGTATAAATGTAACCCTGAAGAGGTTAGATGGGGGCCGAGAGAGAGAGAGAGAGAGGGAGAGAGAGAGCTGGAGAGAGGTAGAGAACCTCTTCAGCAATAGAATAGGAGAATAATGGCCACCGAATTGAATATCTGGCCTGTCATGAAATTGTAAGAATTTGTTTTGAGATTTATCACCTGTATATGTATGTATATGTATATAACTGTTTATGAAGAATTTTTTATAAATCCCGTGTGTGATTTTATGTCTTCTTGGTCGAATTATATGAGGAAACTATCTCAACGTCACTGTGCATTTGTTGTTTAACTCTATGTGGGAATACCCTGCGTGTTTGTGCAGTTGTTGATTTTTCTTTGTAATTATGTATAGTGTGAATCTCTGTGCATGAAGTTAAAAGTGAAAACCTATTGAGGAATCACGGTGGTGGGATTCGAATTCCAGGTTGAGACCTTCTTGTAATGAAGAACCGGCTTAATTTGATATTTGTAGTCGTGGAACTATTTGGTTGAATATCTGAGGGGTATCTCGAGTACCGTGAAGAGAACTGATATATAAGCGAAGCATCGATTCGAAAGGAATCGATGCTTTCAGGAACAGAGCATCTAGTTCAAGTGCCAGGGTTACGTATGGCATAACTCTGCGTCAGAGTATAAAATAACCCTTATGTATAACGGGCGGAACCTGGGTATAAAGGAGAAGAGTGGAACCGAGCGCGTCGAAGGAGATGGAACCTTGTGGGAGTGCATAGTAAAGGTGGTTTCCGGGTTTCATCGCACCGCTTTAGGTGAGTAAGCGGTAATTCCTGGTTGGGCAGCGATTCCATAGGATTTGTGACGCGTGTCCCTGAGCGGCATAGGAAAACCACCATTTAAAGTGCGCCATCGCACGTTATAGTTCATACCAAGACGCCGAGCGATATTGTGATGAATCGTTGATTTGGGGAGGGGCCATCGAACGGTGACCGCACGCTGGACTTGCCCGAAGTTTAATAAAAGAGCACGGATCATATAGACAAGATCAACGGTGTGGATTCATTGATACATATTTGGGACCAACGATGTAGATTCATTGCGGGAGGGATCAGCCAAGGTTTGCCGCCGTACTCCAGGAGCCTCCGCAATGACGTCATTGGTCTATTGACCGTAGAGGTGTGGTCCAGAGCCAAAGGTTTGTTATAAGCCATTTACTTAAAAAGCGTGGAGTATTAATAAAAAGTGCGAAGGGTCATAACTTTAGTCCTAAAGTTCGGAGATAATATATATAAGCTAGGAGATAGAACTAACATTCGAAAGTTGTGATAATATTTATTTGTCAATTTCTTTGAAATTGATAAATAAATCAAAAAGAAGATTAAGAGCCATGTGAGCTAAACCTGGACTGTGGAGGTAAATCGGGGCCAAGGGTGGGCCTCGTTGTCAAGTGGTATCAGAGCTATAATTTAGTTAGCTCACTGAAAAGTTGTTTTGGAAATGCACACGTACTGAATAGGAAATAAAGTTGAAGTTTAAATCTGTTTGACAGAAGACTGCAGATTTCGAAGCCTGACATGAAGCATGCATATTTGAAGTGAACAAAAGTGAGTGGAGGATAGGATCATGATCTTGCAAGTAATTAACTTTAATCTAATTTGAAATTATAGTTGCAGAATTATGGTTGCTAAAAACTGAAGACAGAGGTTGATAGTGAAGGTAGTGAGCCTGGTATTCGGCTGGAGGCTGGATAAAGAGGAAAATTGCAGTGTTCTTGAGAGAGGGTGAGCAATTTTTAACTCTGGTTGAAGGATTTTTTGCAGAAGTCAGAGTGCAAGACATCTTAGCAGAAGTAGATCAAATCTTTGAGAGCAGTGATAGAAGAATCTAGCAAGGGATTCTGAGTGCAGAAAGAGTGTGGCAGAACCTAGAAGATTCCCAATTGAGGTTGGATGATATAGGTGTTCTTGTGGAAGTTGTAGAGTGAAGCCTAGAAGGTTCCTGCAGAGGAGGGGACCAGTACTTTCCAAAATACGGAGCTCAGAGAGAAGCTTGGTGAGGTAAGTTGCAGCAAGAGAGCTTGTTGTTGCAGAGGCTTAGTGCAGCTTGTGAGTGAAGAACTCCTAGAGAGGAAAATGGCTACTGAGAGCCATAGCAAAGACTGCAGATATTGCAGAGGTTCTAAAAAAGGCCACAGCAAGAGAGTGTGGGGAGATGCCAAAGCAGTTGGCATAAGGAAGAGAATCACAGATGAAGAGTATTGGAAAGAAATTGCTGAGATCAAGGAAGAGCTTAATGAATTGAAGAGATGGATAGAAGAAAGCCAGAGAGTTGGTTGGCTCATGAGGAAGAGGGTGAAATGACGACCATTACAGAAGAGGTTGAGGAAAAATAAGATTGCTCTGTTGAGAGAAGAACTCAGAGAAGCTGAGTTGAAAGAAGAAATTTCTGCTTGTGAAGCAGAACAGAGCACAGATGAAGAATGGAGATCTGCACGACATCTGGTGAGACATAGTGAATACTTGAGGTAGAAATAATATTGTCTTGCTGAGGAGGAAATCATTGAGGAATTCCTGAGTTATTGGACGAGTCCAGATGATGTGAGGGCTTGTTTCCTTGAGTCTGACAAATGTGAAGTGATGACAGACTCCACAGAGGGAGAAGAACCCAAATTTATTGAGGCAAGGATGGAAATTGAAGATTCCATGTGCACACCTGTTCGAGAAGAAGTGCTTGAGGGAGCAGCCAAGACTGAAGAGTCTTGTGATTTGAAAACAAAAAATTTGTGTGTGTTTGCAGGTAAACCACTAGAAGATGAAAAAGCTTCATAGTTTTTTGATGAGGAGAAGACATTGAATCTGGAATCTGTTCAGATCAATGCTAAGATAATGAGATCTCAGGGAGAGGTGAAGATAGAAGGTTCAAAGGAATATATCCAGCAGAGTTTTGGAGCAGTGAGAGAAGGGCCAACAGAGGATTGGTCAAGAATAAGCAGAGGCATAAAAGGTTGTGTAAGGTTCCCGAAATCTACTCCTATGGAAGTTGTTGAGTTATATAGGAGGTTAGATTCTCAGAGAAGAGAATTGGAAAAGCAGAGGACCTATGCACAAGATGGTTTGCTAAGGAAAAAAGGCAGGAATATCTTCATGGAAGGAGTTCATGGAGCAGGTGATGGAAGAAAAGTGAGACTCACTGACAGTCTCATGAAGGATGCAGATCAGCATGCTGAGGTGCTGATAAAAGGTTTAGAAAGGAGTCCTGCACAACATATTGATATGTTGTCAGAAGAAAAGAAGTCATTGAAGCATTGGAACTTTACTGCTGATAATCCATGTGCAGAGAGAGATGATGAAGAATTTTTGAGCCTTGAACCAGAGTTAGAAATGCCGGGAGAAAAATTGGTGACCAAGTCATCAATTGAGACCATTGGGTCTCATGGTTTGACACTGACAGTTTGTTTATGTGTACAGGCGATGCAAAATACAATTCATCCTTTGAAATTGTCTTGGGAGAAGAAAAAATATTACTGAAGGAGGATGAGACAACCATGTCTCATATACAGGGAATTATCAATGTTATTGACAGAAAAGAGTTTGCTAGTTGGGTAGGCCAAAGCCAGCCTAAAGAGCATATTTTAGAAGTTGCTGAAGTGAAGAGGAATCAGCATTCCATGCTAACAGAATATGAGAAAGAAAAGCTCTGAGAACTTGATTGGATTTCTAGGATCCATCAAGAGGATGAGAGGCCATTGCTGAAGATTTCCCACAAAGAAGAAAAAAATACTGAGTCTAACTTGCAGCATGTTGAAGATGTAAAACAAACACAGGAGAAGCTGCTGAGTTGGTTGCTAAGAGCATTTGAAGAAGATAAAGGGATTGTAGACCTTGGAGAAAGGATGCCTAAGGCTGTGAAGAAGAAAGGAGTAGATAATAGATTGTAGAATCTAACTCTGTTTACTAGTATGCTAGAGAAGTATGTCACTGCTGGTGGGAAATTAAATAGTGTATATTTTTCTGAGAATGAATTTGCAGATGATGGACAAAAGAAAAATGTTGTAGAAGGACAAGAAGGGGAGGCAGAAACACCCATGGTGGAGGCAGCAACACCCATGGTGGAGGCAGCAACACCCATGGTGGAGGCAACAACACCCATGGTGGAGGCAGCAACAACACCCATGGTGGAGGCAGCAACACCCATGGTGGAGGTAACAACAACACCCATGGTGGAGGCAGCAGCAACACCCATGGTGGCAGCAGCAACACCCATGGTGGCAGCAGACACAACATGGAGGATGACACCTGAAGAAGAAATAAACATGTTAGTAGCATGTGAGACAACAAGATCAGCAATATTGGCAGCGACAGAGATTGAAGGCAGCATCAGAGGGCAAGATAATTTCCAGCTAGAAGATAAGTTGGACATAGAGATTGAGTACATCAGAAGACTAATGACGAGGGTGACTCAGGAGCAGCAGACAGCAGCAGGAAAGCAGGGGAGTTTCAACAGGAGAAAGACAATGGCAGATTGTGAAAGCATAGCTGGGGACACATTACAGAACAAAGTCTGGAAGCCTGGAGAAGGTCAGTTGAAGAATGATGCAGCTGATGGACAGCAGCAAAACCAAGTATGGGATCCTGGAGGCAGAGAGAAGGAGCACATGATCAGGAGACCATGAAAATTTTGAAGCTTGGGAGTCTGATGCAGGGGCATTAGGCTCAAAAGTTTCTTTGTACATAAATAGACATAGGGGGTCCCATGTTCTTTGAATTCTTGTAAATATTAATATTTTGAATATTTGGTAGGAAATTGTAATTATCCTCAAGTCATTTTGAGAACATGAGAAGTTGGTGGAGATAGGAATACGAAGAGTCAGTTTAGGATTAATTCAGTTATTGAGTCTAGAATCAGGAATTGGAATACTAAGAGTTGCTGAACTGTTTGTATAAATGTAACCCTGAAGAGGTTAGATGAGAAAGAGGTTAGATGGGGCCCAAGAGAGAGAGAGGGAGAGAGAGAACTGGAGAATTATATGTATGTATATGTATATACCTGTTTATGAAGAATTGTTTATAAATCCCGTGGGTGATTTTATGTCCTCTTGGTCGAATTATATGAGGAAACTATCTCAGCGTCACTGTGCATTTGTTGTTTAACTCTGTGTGGGAATACCTTGTGTGTTTGTGCGGTTGTTGATTTTTCTCTGTAATTATGTATAGTGTGAATCTCTGTGCATGAAGTTAAAAATGAAAACCTGTTGAGGAATCACGGTGGTGGGATTCGAATTCCAGGTTGAGACCTTCTTGTAATGAATAACCGGCTTAATTAGATATTTGCAGTCGTGGAACTATTTGGTTGAACATCTGAGGGGTATCTCAAGTACCGTGAAGAGAACTGATATATAAGCAAAGCATCGATTCGAAAGGAATCGATGCTTTCAGGAACAGAGCATCGAGTTCAAGCGCCAGGGTTACGTATGGCGGAACTCCGCGTCAGAGTATAAAAGAACCCTTTTATGTATAACGGGCGGAACCTGGGTATAAAGGAGAAGAGCGGAACCGAGCGCGTCGAAGGAGATGGAACCTTGCGGGAGTGCACAGTAAAAGCGGTTTCCAGGTTTCATCGCACCGCTTTAGGCGAATAAGCGGTAATTCCTGGTTGGGCAGCAATTCCATAGGATTGGTGACGCATGTCGCTGAGCGGCATAGGAAAACCACCGTTTAAAGTGCGCCATCGCACGTTATAGTTCATACCAAGACGCCGAGCGATATCGTGATGAGTCGTTGATTTGGAGAGGGGCCATTGAACGATGATAGCACGCTAGACTTGCCCAAAGTTTAATAAAAGAGCCTGGATCATATAGACAAGATCAATGGTGTGGATTCATTGATACATAGGTGGGACCAATGGTGTAGATTCATTGTGGTAGGGACGAGCCAAGGTTTGCCGCCGTACTCCAGGAGCCTCCGCAATGACGTCATTGGTATATTGACCGTAGAGGTGGGGTCCAGAGCCAAAGGTTTTTTATAAGCCATCTACTTAAAAAGCATGGAGTATTAATAAAAAGTGCGAAGGGTTATAACTTTAGTCCTAAAGTTCGGAGATAATATATATAAGCCGGGAGATAGAATTAACGTTCAAAAGTTGTGAAAAAATTTATTTGTCAATTTCTTTGAAATTGATAAATAAATCAAAAAGAAGATTAAGAGCCACGTGAGCTAAACCTGGACTGTGGAGGTAAACCGGGCCAAGGGTGGGCCTTCGGCATGAGGAGGCACATTCAAGTTCTTCATAGATCACTCAACACTAAAATATATGGTGAACAAACCTGTAGTTGAAGGCAGAATATGTAGATGGCTCCTACTATTCCAGGAATTCACTTTTGAAGTAATAGTAAAACTTGGAAGGCTAAACGTTGGTCTTGACCATTTATCAAGATTGGAGAACAGGGAAAATGGGGGATCCCTTGATGACCAGCTGTCGGATGTTGATCTCTTCCGAGTAGAAGCCATCCTAGATTATCTAGAACATATAGCGACATACTTGGCCACAAGGAAATGCCCATCAGAATACAGGGTAACCCCAAAAAGACTCATAGTAGTTAAAGCGCCCGAATATCAACTCATAACAGGGCAGTTATATAAAATGGCACTGGATCATGTCCTATGAAAATTTGTCCTAGATTACGAAAGAGAAGACATCTTGTGGGAGTGTCACAACGAAGTTGTGGGAGGCCATGTCGGCACAAAACCAACCGCAAGGAAAATACTACATGTAGGATTATGGTGGTCGCAGTGCATAAAGACAGTAAGAAATATGTGAAGAAATGCGATGTCTACCAAAGAACAGGGCGACTGTCACATCGTGATGAGTTGCCACTGCAACCTGTGAGGGCTATGAAGGCATTTGAGAAATGGGCCGTCGACTTCATAGGACCAATTGCACCAGTGGTGTGACACTCACAGGAAAGATATATAATCACCGCAACTGACTATCTCACAAGATGGGTAGAGGTGTCACCAGTAAGGGACTATACAGCAAACACATCAACCAGATTTATTTTTGAGAACATCATTAGCAGGTTCAGCTGTCTAAGGAGCCTAACAAGTGATCAAGGCATGCATTTCATTAATACCACAATTAAATCACTGCTGGACAACTTTATGATACAAAACCATGAGAGCAACCTGTACCACCCTCAAGTGAATGGAACCGTCGAGGCATTCAACAAAATATTGGAGAAAGGACTAACAAATATATGCAATGCTAACTGCGATGACTGGGATGAAAGGATACTAGCCATGTTGTGGGCATATAGGACAACCATAAAGAGACTGCATAATCAAACTCCATTCCAGTTGGTATACGGGAAAGAGTAGTAATACTAGCCAAGTTTATCATACCAAGCCTCTTAATTGCTTCAACAACACACATGACAGAGGACGAATCCATCTCTACACGCCTCAATGAATTGCAGGAGCTTGAAGAATATATATTTATGGCGTATTTCCAACAATCAATATAGAAACAACGACAAAAATCCTGGCATGACCTCCATATCAAGCACAAAACATTCCCTATCGGTGGAAAAGTATTGCTCTATGACAACAAATTCCAGAAGTTCTCGGGGAAGCTTAGAATGCACTGGATGGGACCATATTACATCATAGAGATAAGAGACTCAGGCACGGTGAGGCTAGCGCAACTAGACGGAGAGATACTTCAAGGATGGGTGAACGACACACGCCTGAAACCCTATCATGAGTAAGCACAATAATTTTTTTTTTTTAGTAACTCTCGCAATTGAGAGCTGTCAGTAGATTAAAGTCAATTAGTCTCTCGCAATCGAGATGAGCCATAGAATAGTTATGTTTTAATCTTTTCAGCCCATTAGAGTAGGAATCTTCAATAAGAAGCCCACAAAGTCGAGCAAAAACAACAATCATCCCTATTGCGATGTGGAGACCACATCGCAACCAATTGCGGTTAGGGGGGAGAGTCTACAGTGTTACATAGTCCAAGCATGTCAACAATCATTCACTCATAATGACCCATCATACCGTTGTTAGTTCGTAAGATCACCCGACTTTGAAAAATAATTATCGTAATTAGTAACCCCCATACTGTAATAAAGTTGCCATATTAAGCCATAATTATTTCCCGTAATGTCTACCCGAATCTCGAAGCCAACATCAGCAATGTCAGAGTACACCTCACCCCGGTAACTAATCACATGATTATAGCCACGAGAAAGACAACAAGAATTAATTATTTATGGCGTCGCATCAACATCATTCGTGCCAATAACATTACTTAACCCACATGAAAAAGGGAAACACCAGAATGCTGGAAAATTCTGAGTTATCAGAGAAAGAAACAACTATAACGATCAACCCAATTTCAGTAGCAGAAGTTCAAAGAAGTACACCAGTAGCATAAGTTCAAGGTATTAGACTAGCAACAGAAGTTCAGAGCAGTAGATTAACAACAACAGTTCAAGTATACAACAGAAGGAAGAAAATGACAAAGATGGCTACCTCATTCGTCGAGCCCGAGCTCGATAGAAGAATTCAAAGGATGGAGTTGCTGATAGGAAAATATGACAATGCCTCGTTGATATATACCAACTTCACAGACTCGTACCAGTTCCCAGCCATGAAAAGGCAGGTGTACATTGAAAATTATGCAAAGGAGGGAGGAGGTGAAGCAGCAAAGATGCACCCAAACTTCAGAGGCATCCAGAGGTCAACTATCCTGCACCTCAGGAGCCTTTCGGTATTCAGGACGACGGGAGAAACAATGCAATGCACTAAGTTCTTAATGAGAATAATTCAAAATGGATCATTATGGATTGGGAGGGAGATACCAATTCATGCTGAAGACATACACAAAATTACAAGGTTATCAGCGGCAGGAAATGACGTTCCAAGAGAGCTAAGAAGACAGGAGATTGTGACTACTACAGAAGGTATGAAATAAGGAGAGGAGGAAAGGGAGAAAAAATAGACCTCATAAACAACCGAACGGTAAAATTCGCCTACTATTTGATCGTTGGGAAAACGATGAGGCACTACACTAAGGGGGAGTGCACCCTAGACACAATCTCTCACGAAGCATTGCATTCAAGGAGCATAGCTGAATTGGTGCACATTCTTGTTAAATGAGTTGTTTGAGGCTTGCGAGGACAACTATAGGTTAGCCACATGATTTATATATGGTTATCTGATCATGACCCTCACAATGTGGAAGTGGAGTCCACTAGGAATCAGACAGCTCGCAGAGATCACTCACGACCAATCTATGGCCCTAAGGTTCACGCCATGGAGAATATCAGGGGACCCAAGTACCAAAGATTTTAATGAGGAAGCTTTTACAGTCTGGTACAGACAGATGTTCAACG
Source organism: Pinus albicaulis (assembly GCA_034641835.2). NCBI lineage: Eukaryota > Viridiplantae > Streptophyta > Pinopsida > Pinales > Pinaceae > Pinus > Pinus albicaulis. The sequence continues at coordinate 159,695 of JAXQQM020081665.1, read as the reverse complement.
TGTTTGGAAGTCAGCAAAGGATTCCAAGGAGCATATTAGATATATATTTTCCACAAATATGGTTTAGGGTGACCGATAACCAAACCTATATCCGACCAAGTTGCGTGGACAAAAACACTTTCCATAATAAACCATTGAAGTTCCAAATAGAGGAAGAGGCCTTCCACACAGAAGTTTCTTCATGGCCAGGAGCGGCAATGGAGATCAGAAGCAGGATCCCATTTTACTCGTTTGATGCAATGCTACCAAAAGAACTTCCGGGGGAGACACTGAAAGAAACAGTGCAAAGGATCTCCTAACTGAAACTGCGGCCACTACTGAACTAGCTCAACATACAGGTAAAAGGATTCAGTAAGGTAATAGAAACTCTCAGCATTACATCTACTGTGTTTCCAACTTTTTTTGAATTTCAAACATTGAATTTTGCATCCCCGTCCACCACCACCCCCATCATAACTCCATTACCATCTACCCTATTCCACTCCCCTTCATTGCCCACTGTCACTCCACTTCGCAAAACCAAGCCGACTAAACCCCCAGTACCAACACCTAAAGGAAAAAGAGCAAAAACCACGAGACCTAAATAAGTGGTTAATCTCACGGGAGAAGACCAATCCCAGCCAATAGTGACGGGAATGATAATTCAAGAAAAGGCAGAGGTTGCTACCCAGACCACCTTTTCACTACTTGTATTTGATCCATCATCAATCATGAACATCAAAATATCATCGCCACTCCATACACACAATTCATCACCGCACACCTCATTCACGTCCAAGGACCACCCCACCCACACTCCGTCCACCTCTACAATCATTTTAGATCTGATACCACCAGGGACCCTAAAAAATGTAGATATCAAGGCAGAATTTAACTCAGGTACAGATGGAGTACCCGAGGTTGACAAAACCATGGTGGGATAGGGAAAATTTCTAGAGTTATTAATCTAGGAAGGGTCCCTCATTTCTAATGCAATGCCCACCCCACCAGAGCCAAACCCATTCCAACAATCCAATCTATTGTTGCAACAGTTCATGCCATCTACTAGTTTACATGTTCTTGAACACCAGCCGCTGCAACAGAGTCAGCCAACGTCCCCACAGGGACATTCTAAAAGATCAATCACTAGTGGGAAACTGCTCAGGGAGAGACATCCAACCCAAGAGATGTCGAGCAGTGAGAATATGCAAAGTTGGGACCTATCCAACTGTTCAGTTTCATCAAGACGACAACACGACAAACAGAAGGTCTGCATAATGACCTCCTACAGATATTTGAGCAGCAACAACAACAAATGATTGCACGTACTGATGAGCGCAATCAACTCCAAGGCGAGAGGGATAGCCTACAGAATTAGTTGGAGCAAATAATATAGGTCTTTAAAGACCTATGGTTGACCGTTGTTTCCGTGGAAAACAAAACACCTGAAGATATTTCTTCATGCGCAATGGTCGAAAGATCCATTTGAGTCAAAATGGCATGTACAAGCCTGAATTGAGCGAACCACGAACTAAAAAAGGCACTTGCAACTAAGCTAGCAATGCCAGATCCCTCCACAATATATGCTGAGAAAGTAGCGGAGAGGCAGAGACAGGTGCACGACATAAAGGACATGCTCAGAACGATGTTCAAGGAAGCATACGGCCTGTTGGAGCAGCTACATGAATGCTCAAATTCACTGACAATGAAAGCACAACCAGTTTCAGAGAAACTACAAAAGATTTTCCTTGAAATAAGGGGAACAAAAGATCTAGTCAGCATAAATCAACTGTATGACCAAGCATATATACTTGAAACAAAAATTTAGACCATTGAAGAACACTCTACAATGACAAAGCAACTTCTCAGGGACCTAAGGCAACATGTGAAGCAAAAGGCTGAGGCAATTCAGCAACTGGCGGCTGAAGCCGAATCGAAGATCCAGAAAGTGTTCAACAAAGTGACGCAGGTAGCGGATGCGACTAAGGCCGACAGAGTCGTCACTAAAATGAAGGTTATGCTTAAAGTGTGGCAACAAGCAATAATTGAGTTTACAGAGCTCAGAACATAAGCATTGAGCAAGGTTCTCAAGTTGGGGCCTTTGTTGGAACAGGGAAAACCGGAACAAGAAACTACAGAGATGGAAGAAACAGGAGATATTAGGCCAGTTCTGGAAGCCGATAGACCACCAGAAGCCACAACAGCAGGAAAATATTGACTCGGGACGAGTCAATAGCATGTGGTCGGGGCCTGTTGGGGCCTTTTTTTCGAACAAAATAGTTTTGGAGTTGTGGAGAGCAAGAAGACAGGTGGCGGAACACAATCAAGGTAGGCAAAGAGTTTTCACAGTTGCGGAAAGATAGAAGACAGGTGGAGGGGCATACACAGATAAAGACACAAATGGTAGAGATGGGAGACAAGAAAAAAACAGTAGAATTCCCAGTAATGAAGAAGAAGCAGAAGGCAATGGAGCGCAAGGGAACAGACAAGTGTAAAAGAGGCACGGATTGACAGTGTCGGTCAACAGGAACAAATAGGCAGGAAATAAGTGACTCCAGAGTTAGTTTGTTAGTTAGCTAGTCAGTTAGAGCGAGAGGTGGATAGGAAGTAGAGCCTCAAGAGAGATCTGCGGAGCCTTTTGTATTGAACTTAACTGTAATAGACTTTGCGGAGTATGCTTATATTGTTTTGATCCAAGCTAATGGAATCAGGTTGTTGTTGGGGTGAATATTATGAATTGGTTGATGCTTACTTGATTATGGTGAATGTATGCCTAGTTTAAATTTTAATTCGGTACTCTGAACATGTCATGATGAATGATTGCTTACTTCTTGGAGTTGATATATATATATATATATATATATATATATATATATATATATATATATATATATATATATATATATATATATATATATATATATGTCTTATGTATGCTCACAGTTATTATCTGTGTTAGTAATCTTTCCTTAACATCAATGATCTAGCCTCTAATCTTAGTAAGGTCGCAGCACGCCTTGGGTGAGACTCCTTACTCCCTAGAGCAAGGTGAAAATGTCGACCTTGTCCTAGACTACTGCGGAAACCTTGTTGGCCTCAAGCCTTAACCTGGGTCTTGCCCAAAGACCTCCTTTTTCGCCAACAGAGAGCTTTAAAGAATAGAGGATGGTGATAAGGCCAATCTAAATCAAAGTATTTTCTAAGGAGATATAAAACCGCAAACTAAAGAAACCAAAAAATGGTCCAAACAAACACAAGACAATGCGAAGGAAGTAAAATTTGATTAAGAATAGACTTACTTGGAATGTCAGGGAGCTTTTCATTAGGTCGACAAAAATATCACTTAAATGCACATAATGGAAACCACTAGTGAAAATAGAAATAACTTCCATGTATTTTTACATGTCCTTGATATAGAGTCATGGGTGCCTTGGTTCACTCAAAATTTCCAAAACCAAGGATGATCGCATAGCTAAAATATCTGAGTGCATTGGTTAATATATGAGAATGTTATTCTCTCCTTTGAAATGTTGCTTTGATTATACTACGTGCCTTCAATGTTGTAGTGGAGGAATTCCATAATCACTACTTCTTAGGAATATTGTGATGAAGTGTTATCCACATGCTCATATAACCATTTGATTCCTCCACCATCCACCATGAAATTGACATGTGTGATATGGTACTCTTCTTGATGTTGGAGCTTGAGCTTCAAATCTAAGCGAGCCTCCAAAGTGACATGTGAGCCTACCACTTGCCAGGTGCCTTGCATGTTGTGATGCCTCCTTTTATGTGTGGTCATGATATCAGGGCAAGAGAGGAGGGCCTGCGCTACTGCACTGTCCATGGTGGAGTATGGGGGAGGTGTTGTCACATTCTCATTAGATAATTTACACTAAAAAATGATTAAAAATTGTCTTACACTTAAAAAATATAAATTCTCTTTAGAGTACAAAAAAATACAAGTTTGTTTCAAAATAAATTTAATTTTTTGTTTTTCAAAATGATCTAGAAATAAAAAATGATTTTTTATTTTACCTTGTGTCGATAATAATAGCAACAAAGATTACTTTGAAAAAAATATGTCACCTTTAGAGTAAAATAAATACAACTCAACTTTAAAGTAAATATAAATTTGTCTTTAGGAGTTATAACTATAAATTTAAATGCATTGTTGATTTTCCCATATGTTAATAATAATGTTATAGCAAAGGTTTATTTTTTTACTATGGGTTGGTCCAAGAATATATATATATACAAGTAATCAAGACTTTTTTATGTTTATGAGCTACTAACGAAATGATTGATTTTTATTTGTTGATAATGAAGAAAAAAAATTAGACTCTATTCATAGTTGATTGTGTGCTTTGTGGCTTAGTGGCACGGAGATGTTGTCACGTGACATTGGGTGACAACAAAAAAAGAATAATTGAGTCTCTATATATGTTATGCACATGACAACATCTAAAAAACAAACTAGTATAGATCCATCTTAAACTTGGATCTATCAAGCATTGAGAAGGATCAAATTTCTTAGGGTATAATTTTTTTAATCATCTAACATGAAGAAATTAATACATGACTTAGAATTAAATGATAAAAACATTTATAGATTCAAAAATTTGATCCCCCTCAGTGAGTAATAGATTCAGATTTAAGATAGATCTACAATGGTGACATAGCCCAACATAGATCCATCTTAAACTTGGATCTATCAAGCATTGAGAAGGATCAAATTTTTTAAGGTGTATTTTTTTTAATCATCTAACATGAAGAAATTAATACATGACTTAGAATTAAATGATAGAAACATTTATAGATTCAAAAATTTAATCCCCCTCAGTGAGTAATAGATTCAGATTTAAGATAGGTCTACAATGGTCACATAGCCCAACCCTTCATGAATGTTCAAAATGTGAGGTAATTAATGGGTGACATGACATTTCCTTATAAACCAACCAAGATGAATATCAAAATAAATTGTGACCATTTAGGAACATTTCATGAAACATAACCTGTAAATAATGTCAACCATTTTTGATGCAAAACCATAGTAATGGTCAACCATAGCACATTTAATGTGGGAATAAAAACAACAAGAACCCTAAGGAAATTTCACAATCCAACATAACCCCTAAGGAATTTGATAATCCAACATAACCATTGGTGACAATTACAATGATACATATCCCTCCAACAACTTCGCAATGATCATAACCTTTAGCGAACATCACAATCATATGAAGGTCAATGATAATCCCTTGACAAATGTCACAATCTAACATAACTATGGGAAAATATCACACTCCAACATAGCCTTTGAGTTACATTACAATCCAACATGACCTTTTATGTTGCAACCTAACATAATCCTTGACAAACGTCACAATTTTTGAAATGTAACTAGTGTCGATCTTCATAATTATGATGTCATGACTTGATGTAATCATTGTACTTGTCAAAAGAAAGAAAAGAAAATTATTTATTTTTGTAAAAGAAAATTTATTTATGGGTTTCTTTCCCATGGTCCTAGGTTTTGCACCCATTGAGAGTTATACGGAGTCAAGGTCAAAATCAAAATGTAAAACCCCTTAAAGGGCTCTTACATGAATGTAAAGAAAAATATTTTATGTCATGAAAATGTCTATATACTGCCCAAGAGATCAGGTTGGCTAGACCTAAAGGTCGGCCTACATGAGTCTTAATAACCCATTCAATTGACTATATATTGAAGAGGAATTCATCCTCCAAAGACACGCTTGAGTATTTTAATTTCTCAAGAAGATTTGAGGCTGAACATAAGCACGAAGAAGAGGAAGAAGAACATAAAATCTGGAAAATTGTTTTAGGCATTGATTTATCTCTCTCTGGCTATAGAACTCTCTATGGAAGGATAAACTACTTCAAATCTGAATTTGTGAAGAAAGGAAAACAAATGTTTAGGTTGTTGGCATGGTCTATTAAAGGATATTTTAGACTCCTTGGTCTTGGAAGTCTTCATTGAAAATTCTATAAGAAAGAGTTCTTTGGGTTTTTCCCTTTGGAGGGGTTTTTCCCTAGCTTGGAGCCTACTTTTGGTGTCTTTCTTGTGCTTGAATTGTGATATTTTATTAGGAAAATGTCTTGATGATAATAAAAATTAATCCATCATGCTAAAGAATTAACCTAACTCACAAGAAAATTTCAAAGTCATAATATAAATCAATTATAACCCTAATGCTCTACCCTATATTTCTCAACATGGTATCAGAGCTAGGGCTTGGAACAGTTGGAAAAAAGGATATTCATTTGGAATCATGTGAGTTCAAGGAATACATTCATCCTAGGCTGAATTTATGGAAGAATCAATACCAATTTGTATAAAATTTAAGACCCAAATTGCAGATATTGGGCCGCAGACTCATGACAGGGTTTAAAAATCAACTAGGCCACAAACCTTCTACATCTAGATCGTGGAACATAAAGACTCAAATTTAATTGGAAATTTATATATTATTATTGATAAAATATGAGATGATTAGAATTAGGAGAGGCCAAGGCTTTAAATACAACCTTATGGCGTCCCTTGGTGAAGGGGCATGATCTTTGATCATGCCTTTTCACTTAAATAAACCTAAGACAACCTAGGACAACTACATTAATTAATAATTAATAAGATGTACATAACATTTCCTCTCTCTCAAAAGATGCTTTGTCCTCAAAGCATACGTAAGGATGGACATTGTTGATGAATGCTTGGGTTTCCTGAGAGGCGGGCTCTTGCTTTTTGAGACGACCCCACATTTTTATAATATCTTGGAGCATCTTCTTGAGTTCAATCTTTTGGTGATGCGGATAGCGATAATATTTGATGTTGACAAGGTCTGATCTTGCCTTGACTTCTATTGTATGTTCGATTTCCCTATTAGTAGGCATTTTCATTGGCAGGTCTTGGAATACTTTTTCGTGTTTCTGAACTAGTCCTTGTACTTCTGGTGACCCTTCGCTGATCCTTTTTGTAGATAACATTTCTAAATGATGACATTGTACTATATAGGCTGGCGCTCCTTTTCGAATCATCTTCATCATCTGGGATGATGACACGATTTGATTTTCTGGTGCTTGGAATCTATATAAATTGTGCTTTTGCCCTTCCCACTTAAAGATTATAAACTGATTCTGATGGTTGGTAGAATAAGTACTTAAGGTTTGTAGCCATTGAATTCCTAAGACCACATCGACTCCTCCTAATGGCACAGTGTAGAATGGAGATTCTAAATTAAAATTTTGAATCTGCAATTTGACCTTATGGAATTTCCCTACTTTCTCAATATTCTTACCAGAGGCCACCATTACCTTCATATTGGGCATGGGAAACGTAAAGATGTTGAGTCTTTTGGCCATGGTTGAATCTAAAAAATTGTGGGTACTGCCGGTGTCAAGGATAACCATTACGTTGTTCTTCTTAATATGTCCTTTTAGTTTTAGTTTGTGAGGTTGTGATATACTTGTCATAGCTGATAAGGACATTTGCAGAATGCTTTCGTCATCTAGTTCTAGAGGGAACTCTGGAGTGTCTGCATCTGATTCATCATTGTTAGAGTCATTAGTTGCTTCACATTTATACAGATTCTTTGTCTTGTTTCCTTTAGTGCACCTATGCTTAGGTTCCCACTTTTCACTGCAACGTTTGCACTTTCCCTCTCTCATCCTTTGTATTTCCACGTTAGATTTTTCTTCTTCACCAAGATGGGGTGGGACATATTTTGTGTTATCTATATTTTTAGATTGAGGAAATATTCATCTCGAATATACTATTTCTGTTTTTGACCAAGATAACCTTTCAAATTTCTTTTCAGCAGCTTTTGCTTTTTGTCTTGCTGGTTCTACTGATGTAATGTCGTGAAGCTCGAGCTCTACTTGTATATGGGTTTTAAGTCCTGAGACGAAAGACTGGATTAAACGAGATTCTGACAATCCAGGTACTTGTGTCGCTAAGGTCTCCCATTCTCAAGTGTACCCATCCACATCTCCTTTTTGGCGTAATTTGATGAATGTTTACAAAAACTTTTCTTCCTTTATACCTTGAAATCTTTTAAAGAACGCATCCCTAAATTTCGTCCAACTGATAGTAAGCGTTGTCTTTTTCCACCACATATACCACTTATATGCTTCTCCTTCCATTTTCATGGAAGCGTGCTTAATTTTTTCGTCATCACTGTTAATGTCATAAATCTCAAAATATTTTTCGACTTTATTAAGCCATGCAATGCTATTTTTTTCATTACCGTCAAACTGGCGTAGCTCGATTTTTTCTCTTTGATGATATGCTAACGGTGAAACGAGAAGGGGGTATTGATTAGCAAATGCATTCAAAAGATGCTTATTTTGAAAATTGGCATTACTATCTTCTTGATGGTGTGGGGAAGATATTTTGTGAGAGTCGGTTTTTTCATGATGATCTTATGAATTCCCAGAATCTGCTGAATTGTTCTGTTGATTATGTTCCATATTGGGGAATATTGGTCGTTGTGTCTAATTTATCTTGTCGCAAAGTTCTATTATGTTTTGCATTACTTGGCTATGATTTTATGTGGCCTCGTTATGATTTAGCCAAATTTGTCTTTCTATCCGATTTGTCGTATCTTGAAGCTTTTTGATGTCGTTGGAATATCCTGCAACTTAACCCTTGAGATCGACTAATCTTTTAGAGATGTCGTCGGAGTTATTATTATTGATCTTAGTCTCAAGATCAGTCAATTTTTTTGGGAATTAGGCCATTGACATAGATGAAGACATTGAGTGTGTATGAGGTAGTAAATATTTATCTGCATTTTTTTTTTATTTTTTTATTTATTTATTTATTTTTTTAATTATATAATATGGATTGTAATTCATATATTATATAACAAAAAAATTTGTTCACTAAAAAAAATGTACCCGTTCGAAATGTCACACTGTCTTAAAAAAAATTTCATTTTACTTAAAAAAAATTTGCCTACCGTGTCAGCGGAGGTGAATGCGGAAAGGACAGCGAGAGGAGGGGATTGCGGTGACGAGGAAGATGGCGGGAAGGGACAGCTGCGGTGGCGGGGAGACAACGGGGAATGGCAGGAAGGGTGACTGTGGTGGCGGGGGAGACGACGGGGGAGGGAGATGGCTGAGGCGAAGCCAGCGGGGAGGAGGCGGGAAGGTGGGAAGAGGGGTGCGGGGAAGTGGGAAGAGGAGGGGGCAGGGGAGGTGGGGAAGGGGGGGAGAGGTGGGTAGAGAAGGGGGAGCGGAGAAGTGGGCAGGGGAGGTGGGGAAGGGGGGGAGAGGTGGGCAGAGAAGGGGGAGCGGAGAAGTGGGCAGCGGGGAAATGGTCAGCGGCAGGGAGATGACGGTAGGGAAATGGAGGGTAGCGGCAGGAAAACGAAGAGAGGGAAAAATTCCAATCAGGGAATTCGATGAGAGGAAAAAATTGATGGCTGTGTGGACAGACAACGAATTACTCACACAGATCCTGAAGAGCAACCACACCGATACCAATGGAACATAAAGACTCAGATTTAACTGGAAATGTATATATTATTATTGATAAAAGATGAGATGATTACAATTGGGAGAGGCCAAGGATTTAAATATAGCCTTATGGCATCCCTTGGTGAAGGGGCATGATCTTTGATCATGCCTTTTCACTTAAATAAACCTAAGACAACCTAGGACAACTACATTAATTAATAATTAATAAGATGTAAATAACAGATCGAAAGAACATGTTTGGGAAGAGAAGAGGTTATCTTCATGTCTAAGGGAGGCCACATTCATTAGCAGTAGAGTGAAGATCTAGGGAAGACCACATGGTTTTCAATCACCCTTCTTTCTTGAGAAAAATTGCACCTATGGTATCGAGATAATCTCTAATCCTATGCACAAGTTTCATTCTAAAATCATAAGTGTAAAGATCCTCATCCTAACCTTAAGGAGGCCCAATATCAAGGGATTATTTCAAAATCCTCAAGATTACCTTACCTCTATGCAATGTTTGTCAAAAGGTTGTCATTATAAAGCCTCTCTTGTGCTTTGAAATCTAATAATACATCAGCCTTGAAGAAAAGTCTCTTTTGGATAGTAAGATCATGTAAGAATTTAAGGTTATATTTGGAAAGAATCAATTGTCACCAAGGACCCGAGATCTTGTTCAAATATTAAAATTATTCAACCTATGTATCTATATCTAAAAAAAAATTGCTAAATAAAGACCTAGATCTAGCTAGGTAAAGGATATCTAGGCATGTTATGAAAATATATTTACCATTAAGTAGTTAGTTGGCATGTGAAGGAAGGATCAATCCTTGCGGTCCACATCGTTGATATATATAGTGAAAATTTGATCAGTGAGTGAATTTGACCTTGTGACACTCATTTTGAACAATCGAAGTCTATACAATGCGAATAAAATTGCCATTCTTGAATTTTTTATGATGGAAAAAGAGTCATTAAGTTGACCATCTCATTTGATTCCTTGTATAAGTATTCTTAAGAGAAGGCTCATCCTCGTGCTCTCAGTACAATGACATAAGAAGATTATCTAGACACTTTGCAGTAATAGGAGTATACTTTGACCTGTGAGATAATATAAATCTTTGTAATTTGTGCCTTTTACAATAACAAGGTCAGAATAGATATATATACACAATTTTTAGTTGAAGTCAACCTGTAGAGATTTCTCAAAATGTACAATAGCAGTTGTTGAATAAAGGTATATATTAAAGCCTTTGTCTTAAGGTATAGACATCAATAAATACTTGATCACAATGGGAAGAAAGGGGAGCTATAAGAAGTAAAGGACTACATTTAAAATTCCTCTAGCCATAAGTAATAAAAGTAGCATATTGTATCTATTCTAAAATTTTGAAGCTAGGAGAACAATAGTCATATTATATATTGTTCCAAATATTGTTAAATGAACACTTGGAGAAGCAGGTTCTATCGGAAGAACAATGATGTCCCTATTTTAAGTCTCATTGGTAGGAAGTCTTGAATATTGTAGTGGATCAATATAGATTGAAGTACCTTTGTGAAGATACCATGAGATCTGAAATTGCAGGTATATAACCATAAGGTATGTATAATTTTTTAAAGGGCTCAACATACAATAGGGCTCATTGATTGGATAGGGTTTATGAAACCCTTGTCATACAAAAAATTTGATATTTTCCTCTCGTAGTAAACTGAGCCCCATGCCTTTTAGGGTTTATAAGAAATCTATTACTCATGAGCATGGACAAGGTTGGAAACCCTGGTCTAGGGTTGGCACCTAAAATCCTAGAAGTATAACCTTTAATTCTCATGGTAATTGTAGATTTTCGTATATATATATATATATCACACTCTTGTTATTATATACTTTTCTTGGGGATACTTGTCTATGAATATTGCAGGTACAGGAATTAAAGGAATATGGATGGGTTGATCCTTCATTTTGATAAGCATGATGGAATAAGGAAATTGTATGAACCCTTGTATCCTCAGGCACTATGATAGGTTCATGATATAACTATGGAACTATGGATTCTTGGTACATAAAAAGGAGAATTAGAAGGTGAAAAGACCTCTACTATGGTTAAAATATTGCAGTTAAGCATTATTATTATGACAGGATGCATCATATTGAGAAGATGGCATCATACTAGAAGCATACCATTGAAGCAAGAGCTCATGACATTATTAAAGAAGATTGAAATAATAGTTGAAGTTGAAGTCTACATGGATGTAGTTTTCATTGTATAAAGTAAGTAGCGCTTGGTAACCTCATTAAAAGAATATATAGTACATATGGTTGAAAGAAAGTCATCTAGCATGATAAAAGGAATTCATCATACATCATCATCATGAAAGGAACATTTTTAGGATGAGGATAATCTAGATCCTATGTTGGAATCTTCATCAGAAGGTTCAACTCTACTTGGAGGAAGCAAATGTCTTGTTGATCATTCCACCCTATGTGGGATACATTGTTTAGAAAATATGATGGTATAGTGACAAAGGAGTGCATCAAGTCAAGATGATTGAAGTACTCCCAATCAAGGAAAGGAAGTTGCCAAAGGAATTATAGAGGGAGAGATAGACACATCATTCTTGCCTTCACTTCAGGAAGAAATAATGGAGAATTAGATAAGCATTTGACATCCGATACTCTTTGAGGATGAGGTAGGGAATCCAAGATAAGAGTAGTCGTAGAGGACTGATATTCTTTGAGAACTGGAAATCCAAGACAAGAATAGTCCTGGAAGGACATACCCTATGAACACATGGGTGGAGTATGTGCCTTGAGAGACAATGATGATGGTGTATATCAGTCATTGGTCTTTCCATCATTTTTCTCTGATCTTATGGAAATATGGAGCTATTATTCAAGGCCTTGATATGTGACAATGTTGGTTGGTATGATGCAAAACAAATGGCTTACCAATCCGACTCTTCTTATGAGAAATTTTCAATGGAAATATTGTCCTTGTACCTGTTGTCAATTATGAATACCTCCCTAGTTAAGAGGGAGTTTTTAAATATAATTAGTGTTGGTCTTCATAATTATGATGTCATGACTTGATGTAGTCATTATACTTGTCAAAAGAAAGAAAATAAAAATATTTATTTTTGTAAAAGAAAAATTATTTATGGGTTTCTTGCCCATGGTCATAGGTTGTGCACCCATTGAGTGCTCTAGGGAGTCAAGGTCAAAGTCAAAATGTAAAACCCCTTAAAGGGCTCTTGTACCAATGTAAAGAAAAATATTTTGTGCCATGAAAATTTCTAGATAATGTAACATCCGAGGGTTAAAAGTTCATGTAATAAGGTTAATAAAGGAAAAATAAGGGCAAGGTCATGGGACACGTATTCCAAGCAAAACGTTGGGAAAAACATCCTAGTGGGTGTTCACTTCGGTTTATTTATGGCTAAGGAAATTGGCAAAGGTGTTGGCAAATGAATTGAAAAGGAAAAGATGCATTTATTGGTATTTTATCTATGAAAATAAAGGAAAATCAGAGAAAAGGAAGGTGAGAGGCTACAAATTTTCATGAGAAGGAAATTGAAGGAAAAATAGAGGAAATTGAAGAAATTAAAGGCCTCAATGATAAAAAGGATAATGAGGATCCCTTCACACCCTTTTTTGTTAGTTTAGTTTTTGTATTGGTTTCAAAGAGGAGAAGAGCACTAAGAGGAGAAAGAAAGAAAGCAAAGGAAGGACAAGGAAAGCAAAGGAAAGAAAAGGAAAGTAAAGGGAAGCAAGGATCAAGTAAGGAAGAATTGGATCAAGCAGCTTCAACATGAGTACTTGCAGGTAACATGTTCCACGTATTATTTCCTAGTTGGTTTTGGCTTGCATGGTATATGCATGTGTGTATTTGGTTCATTTATTGTCATTGACATCAATTTTTCCTAGTCTGACAGTGGTTTCAGCCTTGCCTTTCCATTTATGTATAGCCATGGTGTGATGGGATTCATTCTTAAGCTTTATATTGCCAAAAGGTTTTGGATCTAAGTGAGGTGGTCTTAGGAAAATACCAAGGGTTGGGGTTGGAGATGGTTTTCTTGGGGAAGCCCTGAATAGGTGGGTCCCTTGGTTGTTTATGTATTGGTTTATCTCATGAGATCCCACATTCATGCTTGGAATATCGCATGGGGTGATTGGCTGAAAGAGAGATTTGGTTCAACCCAATCTATGGTCTGGTGGTACGTGGAAGTCCCTGAATTGGTTGGATTTTCATATGATTGATAAGGTCTCTTTCCCTTGTAATTCATGAGTAATTATACTTGTTATTATGTGGATTTAATGGTTATTCTATCATTGTTATTCATCTCGTTATATGTTGGTTATAAGCATGGTTTTATGGCATATTCAAGTTAAGACTCTTATCATTTATTCATTTGTAATGAATGGTTATTGAATGCATGACCTAATATATTTTATTGTAGCTATTTTGAGAGGGAATTCGACCCTCTTTATGATTCTCAGATAAGTTTCAGATCTCTACGTTTAGATATGCATTCATGACCTGTAGATTTCATGTTCGCCAAGTGTTTCATGAAATGACTATCACATTTAGACTAGGTTAGGTCAAATCCTTGTTTAAGTTTTGTTTTAGAGGATTTTTCCTTGTGCCATTTATAATTATGGAAATTTTTTTCAAGTTCTGGGCAATGGTCTGGAGACTAGCCTTGAAAAAGGTGGTTTCGATCTCGCAGGCGTAGGCACAAAGCTGGGTGAAAAAAAATGCAGTCGCTACTTTGCAAGCGTATGCATGTAACTGGAGGGTTATAGTCGAATTCAAGTAGTGTTGTGCCAACATCTAGGAGTCTATATCAGTGAAAAATCAAGCCAACTCAAGGTTTGGGCACCTGGAAGGGTGGTTTAGCCCATGGGGATCCTATAGCAACTGAGGAAAGATAGTAAAGTATTGGTTTGTTGACTCCATTTACTTCATATGATATAGGAGGTTGAGTCATGTAATAATAGAACTAGGCTCATGTTTACCCCAACAGGCCAATGAAAGTGGGTAAATATGGGAGGGGTGGTTACAAATTGGTATCAGAGCATGGTTAAATACTTGGAATCGATGGGCATAATGTGATTTTTATACATGCATGCCAATCGTATGCATGCATTATCGTGTCTATCGTTGTCATGTATATAGATAGTGTCATAGTTTATGTTATCATGTATGATTTTGATGCATTGGCTGAGATAGACTAGGATATGCAGATCATTAGAGTAAGGTTGCAACACTAGACTTCGCGATAAGAGTAAATCATCATACAAGTTTTATGTTTGGCATATAGATATGATTGTTAATGGTTGTTATATGGTTATGCATATGCCTTTAATTCTATTTTTTATATGGTTACATGCATAATAGATGCTAGTTGTTCAGTGCGGTCATAAGCATATGTGTCGGCTAGTCATGCATGGTAATAACTTGTTTTTATATGCATTGTGGTCCTATGCATGATGAGTATGTTCATTGCAGCTAAGGTATTGATGTTATATGTAAGATATTGATGTTATATGTATCATTCTAATCGTGATGTTATATATATCATGCTAATCATGCTAAGCACTGCAAACCCCTGCTCCAAAACCCTGAAAATTTGACTTCAAGACAACTTGTCCAAAAGTGCAACAAATGACTTGGAGCAACTGTATTTTGGAAAATTTTCTCAAATAATAACACCTGTGCATAAAAGGTAGGAGTTTTTTGTTCTTTTTTCTATGATTGACAAAAACCTCTTTCACTTTTTTCAAATTCATCTTCATTACTTCAGAAAGTAAATTCGAAGTAGGATTGTCCTTGTGTGCAATGTAAACCTTAGCAAATGATCAAAAAAATCTAAAAATGATGCCAATCACCTCTGATAATACATGAAGTCCATCCATGCTATGGCGGTCTTGTCCCTCTTGAAATTTGTGGCAAAAATAATGGTCAACTTGGCATGGCAACCTACCTCTTGAATTCTTTCACAAAACCTTAGGAAACTAGTATCTTCAAAGGATTTATTGGTGTAGGATGAAGCATTAATCTCTTGTAGATTGGATGGATCGAATATGGAGACATGACCTCATTTTTTGTACTTCCTCTTCTCACTTTCCATGGTGTTTTTTTATATGATAGAAACCCTAGCTTGATAGGAAGGAAGGAAAGGGTGAAACTTAGGAAATTAGGGGAAAATGGGGCAACAATTTTAGGGAGGGAAATGAAGGGGATAGGAGTTAGGAAAAAATCCTAAAAAATTAGGGGATATTGGGTAGTATGTTACAAACACAGTACAAGTGGAATTCCTTGAAAATAGTGAGGGTAAGGTGTGAAAATGTGGAAAACAAAATCCTAGCCTAGGAATTTGTCAATGGAGCAGCATAGGTTAGGGTTTGTAGGAAAAATGGAAGAAATGAAGGGAATTGTTGAGGGTAATGATTTGGGGGAGTATGTGAGGTGTAGGTGAATGTAGGAGAGTAGGAAACTAAGGGCTTTACCACTGAAATGAAAAAGATTCACATGGAAATGAAAAGCACAGTGAAACCCTAAGAGAGGGAATTTCACTGAATTTTTTTAGAAGATAGATGCATAAGAGGAGTGCAAAATGCTACTCACTTGACCAATAGATGTTGTAAACCTCTAAAACGATGAAATAAACCTCTTTGAATGGCTTCTTGTCCTCCAATTCAAAAGCGTTTTTAAGGAAACGAGAAGCGTGGGAGAAAATTAGGGTTTTATGAATGTTGAGATGAGGCTTGATAATGGAAGAGAGCTTAATGAAAGTGGAATGAGAAATTTCAAATGCTTTGGATGGTATTTTATTAGTTGAAAATTGGTTTTTTCTAGTGATGTACATCATATGGTCTTTTAGAGAAATGTTGTGATGTGACTGCAGCGTTGTCTTTTGAAATGAAATGTTACCTTTACCTTCATTGCTTATGTTCCTAAGTTGCTAACTCCCTTTAATGGTGACTCAAGTAATGAACATGACTCCTTTTGATTTTAAATGACTGAAATTATGATGGCCAGTTAAGTGTAAACCTAAGCCATAACCTAGATGATGACATGCTAGTTTTCTCATGGCCTAAGACACTTGAATGAAGACATGACGATGATGAGTGATGATAAAATGAACAGGTGGAGGGAGTAGCACTGACCTAGACAACAACCAATGATCGAATTTTATTTGAAAACTTATTTGAAATTACATAATTTGACCTAAGACCCTATCAACTAACCTTGAAAGAGTACATTTGATCACTGGTGACTAATAGACACTAACATTGGCTCCAACTGGGGATGGAAAATCCTTTAGGGGGTGTCAAGCACACCGTAGACCACGTAGCCTCATCCATTGGGAAATGGAGTAAAAAATAAAACAAAGCTCGACGCTAAAATGACTGACTGACAAAATTAAGAAAAACTAAAACTGACTTGACTTACATATGGCAATAGACCATCGGGCTTCAAATCCTAATGATAACCGCCCACCTACTTAAGATATATATACAATCATTTGATATGATCCCTCTAGTGTAACCAATTCAGCAAATGGTTACTTACTTGAATCCTGCTCACACTTTCCTTGAGTAGGCAGAAAAAACAAAAGCTGTGGCAACTCCAAGTGTCCAATGAAAATGTGCTCATGATTCATAAATACAAGAAGATTCATCTTCCAAGATGGCTGCAACAAACTGACCAAAGGATCATGGAGAATATGCAACATAAGCTTTTCTGGATGATTTAAAATAGGAAAACAAACCTCCTTCTATACCATTGTTTTGTCTATGTGTTGAAATTGATCACCTTCATCAATGAATGTTGCAACATTGACCTTCATTACTTGTTGTAACAAATTTGTCACAGGATCTTGAAAATCATGAAAAAATAGTTCTTGCTAATTTGGAGGAATCAAGAAACATATTTCTATTGCAACTGCTTTATCTTCATGATGGATTTTAGCAAGAGTGTGCTCTTGGTCTTGAAAAAATTCTAAACATATAGATGGACAAGTTTCCTCTTGAAACAAAAATCCAAGAAATGAAATATTTGAAGAAAAATCTGAATGACACTCCTCATCGATGTATTGGTCTCCTGAACACTACTGAATAATTTCATATAATTCAAGGGAATGGTCATGATCTTCATCTATTGATTACTGATTAATATTATCTTCAGTCAAAGAAGACCTTGTTTGATGGAAATTTTCCTGAATACAATCTTATTTTGCAAGATGCTTTAGAACAAACTCTTCTCTTTCATTGTTCTCTTTTTTATCCTTAAGAATATGATCAGTTTCATTTCCAACTACATAAATGGTTATCTGTTGGGAATCCACCTGAATATCATGGCAACAATCCTTTTCTATTTCCTCTTGATGAGAAAAAAATCAAACCAAGCTTCTTAAATCTCACAAGAAATTAAATCCTGATCATAGATGTCAATTCCCATACGCTGAAAAAGATCATCAAAATTTCCACAAAAATTATCTATCAACACTATAGAAGGGTAAGTTTGTTTGTAATTTTTACAAAATTCTACATAGGAATCCTTAAGAGAACATGGAATAGCATATGGAAACTTCCCATACAAAAACCATTCTCTTTCTTCTAAGGTCGCAATAAATATCTTCATCAAGCAGTATTCATGAATTTCAACCCCTAGCCTGTGTATGTGCATATGAATCTTAATTAAATGAAGAGCAACATCTTCTCCTTCTTGATATTTAAATTTAGGCAGATAGGTTAACCAATCAACATGAGGCATTGGGTGTGGAAAGCTAGAGATATGAGATCTATCCATAAGAGCATACCTTCTAACAGTTGAATCCATCTTGAAAACAGTGAAGTCACCAAAAGGTTCTTTAAGCTACCGGTTTTTGAACAGTGGAGTCGCCATGAAAACTCTGAACTTTTGGATTCTTCAACACTGGAGTCGCCAGGTGAAATATGCATAGAATTCTTGTGCTCGACCACTGTTCACCATCAGCAATTAGAGCTAATATTTGTCATTCTTTCCCGAGATATATTTAACCTTCGCTCCCAGACAACAACGCTAAAAATATTATCACTCCTTATGTTTCCCAATGCTGAGAAAGGAGACTGAAGAGGTAACCTCAAACCAATCTTTAGATTTGGTAGCTAGCCCTACCAAACTAGAGAGGGCTCTCTTCATGTCAATTTCAGAGTCAATGAGGTGATTGGAAAGGAAAATATCTTAAGCTACATATAAGCTTAGTGATTTTGATTAGGATTTTATTTGAATTTTTCTGGATAGGAACTGTAAGTCTAGGAACTAGGTCTAGGTTTCAAGGTCAGATTTCAAACGAAGAGCTGCAGAGATGAAAAAAAGGCCAGGTAGGTATACTTAGAAATGCATTTATATTTTCATTGTGGTATAGGGTTTCAAAAAAGGGAGAATCAGAATGAGCATATAACATATGAGATCATTCATCAGAGGAAGTAGAAAAAAATTGTGAAAATCTCATTAAACAGAGCACAAAAGTAAGAATTTTGCTTAAAGAATCATAAGATCATCATACGAAAGCATACATGTGATTACAAGAAAGCATAAACATTCAATTTGATGGTAACACTGAGAAAAACAATGCGAATAAGCATACCACTGGAGTCCCAAAATTATAGCTGCAACATGTCTTTGATTTCACTGTAAAAAGGTGTACATAAGCTCCACACTGCAATATCAACTATCCAACCTCTACAATGACTTCAGTTGGAGTACATATAAAAACTAGAGAAGATTCTATCACTATGGGTCGAAACTTGATCCAAAACACTTCATTAATGCACCTAATGAGTCATTATCTAGTTTTTAGGGAAGTTAGAAACAATCCCCCTATTTTAGCTAACAAGTAGGAGTCTTTGTCTCTTTCATTAAATACAATATAATTTAACAAGAAGGAACATAAGTAGACTTATTAACTATGAAATCAACTCATGAGACAGCTGTAACCTAGATCATTTTGAATTTTTTATTGCCATTTGTCTAGAAAAACCTTTAACACAAAAGCGTAGCGTGCTTAGGAAAAAGCGTAGCATGAGGTTTGAGGGCTCTTTTGAGTGGGTTTTCTTCATCCATTTTTTGAACTGAAGGTATATTTGGAAAGAATGGGATGTATACTTATCCTTATAACCTTTAAAATTGAAAAATACCACCTATAAGACACTCAAAACTTAATTTCCCCAAGGTTACTCCGGAAGTGTAGCGTGGGTTGAAAAACAGTGGTAGAAACATGAAATTTGGGGTGTTTCTGAGTTTTCCTCCAAAATTAGGAATTGTCATGCAAAAAAAAAGGCATATATGGGATGTACACATCAAAATTAATCCATCCATGTAAGGTTTACCTCCATTGGAGCCTCTAAGAAAAATCGTACCATGGCCACGCTACGCTTCTGTATAACTGAAATTGCCAAAATTTCCAAAAAATCTAATAATTCCCAAAAATTTCTGCAAAAATAAGGCTCAAATGTGGAGAAATATCTCTCTAACCATAAATTTTTTTGCAAAACTAAGAGAGGTTTTGTTCTTTAATATGTTATGAACGAAAACCTTATCCAATTTTCAAAAATAATTTGGAATTTGCTCATAATCCAAGTTTGAAGTTGATCACTAAAAATTGCAGAAGCGCGGCATGCTCTCAGCAGAAATGCAATGTGGTCTTTGAGAGGGATTTTGGAGGCCTTCCCAAAGGATTTTTGGGCTGCAAGTGGTATGGTTGGAAATCTTATGATGTATTCTACATAATGGATTCATCAATCACTGCAAAACCATGCTCCAAACCCCTGTAAAAATTGACTTGAAGACAACTTTTCCAAAAGTGCGGAAAATGACCTGGAGAAATTGTATTTTGGGCATTTATCTCAAAACATAATACCCATGCATAAAATTAAAGAGGTTTTTTTTTTATTTGTCTATGATTGACAAAAACTCTTTCACTTTTTTCAAATTCATCTTCATTACTTCAGAAAGTAAATTCGAAGTAGGATTGTCCTTGTGTGCAATGTAAACCCTAGAAAATGATCACAAAACTCAAAAAATGATGCCAATAACCTCTGATGATACCATGAAGTCCATCCCTGCTATGGTGGTATTTTCCTTGTTGAAATTTGTGGCAAAAATACTGGTCAACTTGGCATGGCAGCCTACCTCTTGGATCCTTTTACAAAACCCTAGGCAACTAGTATCTTCAAAGGATTTCTTGGTGTAGGATGAAGAATTAATCTCTTGCAGATTGGATGGATTGAATTTGGAAACATGACCTCCTTTTTTGTACTTCCTCTTCTTGCTTTCGATGGTATTTTTTTATATGATAGAAACCCTAGCTTGATAGGAAGGAAGGAAAGGGTGAAACTTAGGAAAATAGGGGAAAATGGGGCAGGAATTTTACGGAGGGAAATGAAGGGGATAGGAGTTAGGGAAAAATCCGAAAACCTTAGGGGGATAGGGTAGTGTGTTAGGAACACAATACAAGTGGAATTCCTTGAAAATAGTGAGGGGAAGGTGTGAAAATGTGGAAAACACAGTCCTAGCCTAGGAAATTTTCAATGGAGCAACATAGGCTAGGATTTGAAGGAAAAATGGAAGAAATGAATAGAATAGGTGAGGGGAATGCTTTGGGGAACAATGTGAGGTGTAGGTGAGTGTAGGAGAGCAGGAAACTGAGGGTTTTACCACTGAAATGAAAAAAATTCACATGGAAATGACAAAGCGTAGTGAAACCCTGGGAGAGGGAATTTCACTTAAATTTTTGAGAAGATAGATGCACAAGAAGAGTGCCAAATACTACTCAGTTGCCCAATAGATGTTTTAAACCTTTTAAATGATGAAAGAAACCCCTTTCAATGGCTATTTTTCCTCCGATTCAAAATCATAGCAAGGAAACCAAAAGTGTGGGAGAAAATTAGGGTTTTCTGAATGCTGAGATGAGGCTTGATAATGGAAGAGAGCTTAATGAAAGTGGAATGATAACTTTCAAATGCTTTGGGTGATCTTTTATTAGTTTAAAATCGATTTTTTCTAGTGATGGACATCATACGGTCTTTTTGAGAAATGATGTGATGTGACTGTAGCATAGTCTTTTGAAATGAAATGTTACCTTTACCTTTATTGCTTCTGTTCCTAAGTTGCTAACTCCCTTTAATGGTGACTCAAGTAATGAAAATGACTCCTTTTACTTTTAAATGACTGACATTATGATGACAAATTAAGTGAAAACATAAACCAAAACCTATATGATGACATGTTAATTTTTTCATGGCCTAAGACACTTGAATGAAGACATTACCATGATGATTGATGAGAAAATGAACAGGTGGAGGGAGTAGCACTGACCTAGACAATAAAAAATGATCAAATTTTATTTGAAAATTTATATGAAACTATAAAATTTGATCTAGGACCCTATCAAATCACCTTGAAAGAGTACATTTGATCACTAGTGACTGATAAACACTAACACTTAGTAGAGACGATGTGTTCTTTGGATGTGTAGTACTATTATTGTGTATATGTTGTACATGTGGTTTTGTGTACATGCTATTTATGCAGCGATGTGTACAGATGGTGTTGTGTACATGTTCTTTATAAAGTGTTGCGCACAAATGGTGTTGTGTGCATGTTGGATATGCGATGTTGTGAATGTATGGTGATTTTTGCATGTTGCATATATGGTGATGTGTACATACGACATGATGTGCATGTTGTAATTATGGTGCTATGTACACATGGTGTTGTGTGTGTGATTGTACATGTTGTACATGGGGTGTTGTGTACATGTTGTGCTTCTGCTTTTGTGTACATGTGGTGTTGTGTACACGTCATGCATGTGGTGTTGTGCACACATTTTGCAGGTGGCGTGTGCATGTGGTTTTGTGTACACGTTGTGTAGGTGGTGTTGTGTACATGTGGTGTCCTGTATACGTCGTGCAGGTGGTGTTGTGTACACATTGTGCAAGTGGTGTTGTGTACACATTGTGCAGGTGGTATTGTGCACATGTGGTGCGGTGTACACATTGTGCGAGAAGCGTTGTGTGCATGTGGTATTGTGTTCACATTGTACACGTTGTGTTGTATACATGTGGTACCATGTTATGTGTGTTGTGTAGTCATTGTATCATGACATGTGTATTCATTTTGTTGTACTTTTTGTACGTATTGTTAGAAAATTAAATATTGCAGAGCAATGAAACACATAAAATATGCGGAAAATAAAAGCACACAAAACACATAAAACTAGAGAGACACAGATATACGTGGTTCACCCAGTTTGGGCTACGTCCACCCCGAACATCCAGTTCTTCCTTTCTATTATCCAACAAAAAGAAGAGAAAAACCACAGAGATCCGCTCGTACTTTCCGTTCTCTCTTGCGCTCTCCCTCTCTCGTTTCTCGCTCGAGAACACACACAATGCACAAACACAATAATGCCCTCAAAAAAGCGAGGGAAGGCTTTCTGTAAGCAAAAAAACCTCAATTCAAACACATAACTTCTACCGTCGCATCATTTTCCTAATGAACGGTGCTCCGTACTGACTAGAAATTACTATACTTTTACAAGGCAATTTTACATTTGTTTTTAGCTTCAGGGGTGCTGCCCCCGAAAGCCCCCGCCAGGGGGGGGGCTCCAAAAGCACTGCCACCCCCTCCTCCCCCCCTGGACCCCCCATGGTAGTGATTAATTATGGGCGGCTTTGCCGCCCCTTTTAAGGTACAGGGGTCCAATGCTGTGATACAAAGTAAACAAGATAATCAGGCTCCACACCCAACATGTATATGTATTGTGTTGTGCATCGGATGTAGATGTATGTTGTGTTGTACATTGGGTGTAGGAGTGTGTGTTGTGTTGTACACCGGGTGTAGATGTATGTGTTGTATACTGGATGTATGTGTATGTGGTTGAAGAGAAGAGAAGCATTGGGTGCTTTCTGAGTGTAGCAACCGATTTAGTGAGTGTACAAAAAGGATAGAGAAAAAAGGCAGAAGCAAAGAACCATTTGAAAGATAAGTATCAATATTTTATTTCAGTTCTTGATTATGCATGTGATATATGATTTTGTTTTATGATGGTTGCATGTGATCTATGATTCTGATTTATGATGGTTGCATTTTGAGCTAACCGGATGTGATATGTTTATACATGATGATTTGATTGAAGATATAGTTTAACTTGTTGTGACAAGAAGTGAACATAATTGCAAGTGTACCTTATTGATGAGCCACCAATGAGGTATGATTTGAGTTTCAATTCCTTTTAGTCTAACGGAAATTATGTGCTTAGTACAGGAAAGCAAGAAATGCCCAGTTTAGGGTGGTTGAAATTGACTACAAGAATTAGCAACAACAACAAAAGGAATTGGAACATGCAACAATATGTTGGTAAAGCACTTCAGGAGCAGTGCCATTGTGGGACATTGGTACCCAATAGTGTCCATTGATTTCCATGAGAATTCTATGACTAGTATGATGGTTTTAGGCAGGGATATGACGTGGTTTTTGACCTTCCGATGCGAGGAAACCTTGCCAAGGGATGGATTGCCTGGGAAAGGGGATGTCGAGGAACTTGGAAGGTGAGTGACTGCACATAAAGGGGTGACCATATTTCTCAAGGGACTGTGTGGTAGAGAAGGGAAGGTCAGGGATGGATTTGTTTTGGTCATTAACATTTCTAGATGGAATCAGATGCACATTGGGAGTGTGTCAAGGGACAATGAGCTGACAATTGTTCACTGAGGAAAATGTAGCGCATGGATTATGGTGTTGGAAAATGGATGCAGATTTTGGTTTTGACAGTGGATTTTGGACTTACTGGGAAGGAGGTGAATCCTGGTACTACTTTTGAGGGTGGAGGCGTGAGCATCTGGACTCCCTTGTTTCCAGGATGTAGGAATCACATCCTTTTATTTGTTGGTTAGACAAAATGTGCATATGTGTATATGTGTATGTTATTGTAAATACCGTTATGAGTTTTGTTATAAAGCTCCAGTAAACGGTATGATTGTTATGTTTCAACAGGATGTCATTGTAAATATTGCAAAGAGTTGTGTTATAAAGCTCCATGGGCAATATGTTTTGGCTTTCAACGGTCTTGTTGGTTATAGGTGTCATAGAACATTGAGGATGGTGTTCCCTTAAGGAGGAGGGGTCTATAATAGCGTGATAATAACCCTGGGTTAAAATTTCATGTAATAAAGTTAATAAAGGAAAAATAAGACTAAGGTCATGGGACATGTATTCCAAGATGAGTGTTGGGAAAAACATCCTAGAGGGTGCTCACTTCGGTTTATTTATGGATGAGGAAATTGACAAAGGAATTGTAAAGGAAAAGAGTAATTTATTAGTATTTTATTTATGAAAATAAAGGAAAATGGGAGAAAAATAAGGTGAAAGGTCACAAATTTGCATGAGAAGCAAATTGAAGGAAAAATAGATGAAATTGAAGAAAATAGAGGCATCAATGATAAAAAGGCCTATGATGATCAATTCACAACCTTTTTTGTCAGTTTAGTTTTGGAATTGGCTTTAGAGAGGAGAAGAGCACTACGAGGAGAAAGCAAACAAGCAAAGGAATGAAAAGGAAAGAAAAGGAAAGCAAAGGAAAGCAAAGGAAAGCAAGGATCAAGTAAGGAAGAGTTGGATCAAGCGACTTCAACATGAATACTTGCAGGTAACAGGTTTCATGTATGATTTCGTAGCTGGTTTTGGCATGCATGGTATATGCATGTGTGTATTTGGTTAATTTTTTGTCATTAACATAGGGTTTTCCTGGTTTGATGGTTGTTTCAGTCTTGCCTTTCCATTTTTGGATAGCCATGGTGTGATGGGATTCATTCTTGGTTAAGCTTTGGATTGCAGGAAGGTTTTGAATTTAGGTAGGTGGTCTCAGGAAAATACCAAGGGTTGAGGGTGGAGATGGTTTTCTCTGGGAAGCCCTCAACAGGTGGGTGGAGACAGGAAAATTCCTCAGGGGATGGTGAAGGAATTTTGAGGTATCTAAGCTCAGTTTGGTTTTGTGATCCCGGGACAGTTTTAAGTGAGATCACAATAGTGTGAGGGTGGAGGTGGTTTGACCTCTGGATTTCCTTGGTTCTTTATGTATTGGATTAGCCCATGAGATCCTGCATTCATGCTTGGAATATGGCAAATGGGTGATTGGCTGAAAGAGATATTTGGTTCAAACCAATATATGGTTGAGTGGTACGTGGAAGTCCCTGGCTTGGTTGGATGTTGCATATGGTTGATAAGAGATATTTCCCTTGTAATTCATGAGCAATTATACTTTTTATTATGTGGATTTAATAGTTTTTCTATCGTTGTTGTTCATCTGGTTATAAGCATGGTTTAAGATAGATTCAAATTATGGCTCTTATCATGTATTCATTTGTAAATGAATGGTTATTGAATCCATGAAATAATATATGTTATAGGATCTATTGTGAGAGGGAATTTGACCTTCTTGATGATTCTCAAATAAGTTTCAGATATCCATGTTCAGATATGCATTCATGAGTTGTAGATTTCATGTTCTCCATGTGTTTGAAGAAATGACTGTCATGGTTAGACCGGGTTAGATCAAGTCCTTGATTAAGTTTTGTGTTAGAGCCTTTATCCTTGTGTCATTTATCATTCTAGAAAGTTTTGTCAATTTATATGTCGTGGACTAGAGACTAGCCCTGAAAAAGTGGCTTAGATCTCGTAGTTGCAGGAACAAAAAATGGGTGAAAAAGACTACAGTCTCTCCCTTTCAGGCTTATGCATGTGACTGGAGGGTTAGAGTCGAATTCAAGCAGTGTTGTGCCAGTGTCTGGGATCCCATATTAGTGAAAAATAAATTTAACTCAAGGTTTGGGTAATTGGAAGGATTGTTTATCCCTTGGGGGTCCTGTAGCACTTGAGGGAAGGTAGTAAAGTCTCAGTTTATTGAATCCCTTTCCTTAAGGTGATCTAAGAGGTTGAATCATGCCATAGTATCCCTCAACTAATTTTTACCCTGGAAGGACAGTGAAAGTGGGTAGATATGGGAGGGGTGGTTAAAAATACTTCCCAAGAGATCAGGTCGGGCAACCCTAAAGGTCGGCCTAGAAGAGGCTTAAAGACCCACTCAATTGACTATATATTGAAGAGGAATTCATCCTCCAAAGATACACTTGAGTATTTGAATTTCTCAAGAAGATCAGAGGCAGAACAAAAGTGTGAAGTAGAGGAAGAAGAATAAAAAATATGGAATATTGTTTTGCGCATCAATTTATTTCTCTCTTTGGCTGTCAAATTCTCTGTGGAAGGATAGAATACTTCAGATCTAAATTTGTGAAGAAGGGAACATAATTTGTTTGGGTGGTTAGCCTAGTCTCTTAGAGGATAGTCTAGATTCTTGGCCTTGGAAGTCTTCATTGAAAATTCTATAATAAATAATTCTTTGGGTTTTCCCCTTTGGAGGGGTTTTTCCCCAGCTTGGATCCTACTTCTGGTGTCTTTCTTGTGCTTGCATGGGAATTTTATTGATGATAGTTTGAATTAATCTATGATGCTAAAGAGTTAACCTAACTCACAAGAAATTATCAAAGCCTAATGCTTTGCCCTAGAATTTTCAATAATGATGTGATAGAATCCAACCTATTTCTTCATGAATGTCAAAGTGAGATGAATATAGCCCAATTTTTCAATGTGATAAACATAACCCAATGTCACAATTTGACAAACATAACCCAGCATCACAAAGTGATGAACATCACATTCCAACATAACCATTGACAAACACTAAAATCTAACACAACCCTTAACGTTGCAATCCAATATGTCCCTTGATGAAAGTTGCAATGTGCCAAACATAAACTAATGTCACAACGTAATATAACCATTGTTGAATGTTGTAATATGACAAAATTCAACCATATTCAACCTATCTATATTTAACTATAACCAACTAACACAATCACGAGTTACATAAATCAACCATGTTAAACATTGCTATATGAGGTAACCATTCAAAAATGTCACAATCTAATATAGCCCTTCAAAATCATCACATCACAACATAACCATTGACAAATAGAACAATTTGGTGTAAGTGAACTATGATAAATGTTATAATGTTAAGTAGTTGAATGTGCGTACATTAAGATGAACCTCGCAATGCGACATAACCATTTAGAAATATCACAAATGTGACATAACCCTTAATGAATGTCATTATGTGACACAACCATAAAGGAACATAACAAAACTATTACATAATCCACATGATGGGTCAATGGGAGGTGTTAGTACCCTATAAATTATAAAATCTCAAGGTGATTGGATACTTCATATTTCTTGCAAAGTTTTCATTATTGAAAGTCTTTTCAAAATTCAAATGATTTCAAAAAAAAAAAAAAAGAAGAGAAAAAACGAAAAAAGAAAGAAAAACCCCAAAAAAGAAATAAAATTGAAAGTGCTGCAAGTTCAAATTCCACTACTCATTAGATAGGTTTGTCTAGTCAAACCGTTTAATCATGATTTGACAACTTTCAATTTCTGTTGATAGGTTAGAAAATAAAGATTTTCCAAATTGTTTAATCTTGGCTTATCAATATATAGGTAGAAAATGAAATTGACTCAACAGTTTAAACTGAGTCAATGGATGAAATAAGGATAGTGGTTAGGTTAGAATTTCAAAAGAAAAATGTTTCAAGGTATGCAAGTTTAAATGCACCCTAAAAAAGAAGAAAATTTTTTAGATGAGTAGTTTGGGTAGGAGGTAGAAAGGTTAATGAGAAAGAATGAAAGGAAAAGGTAAAATTTATTCCACCACGTACAACATCAAAATCTCATTTTTCCTACGACGGAAGAAGATCAAGATATAGGTGTTTTCACTCAAAAGGCGGAAAGGGAGTTATGTTTTAAAAAAGGTTTGGGTTTCAAAATCATTTGAGGCATACCATATGCCTAACTTTTATCCCAAGTCCTATACAAGTCCCACCAAGTCCCCAAATCACAATTCGCATCGGCATATCGCACATATTCCTTGCAAATTCATTTCTATTTCACAAACTTCCCAATGTCATGGGGTGGGACCCCTTCCTTACATTTTTGCATTAGCATATCACAAATTTTCTCACCGCATCCACTTCTTGTTTCTTCAGACAGCCGATGCAATATAGAGGGACCCTTCCCTGCCACGCCATTATTGCAGATCACACTTCGCACTCCGCAAAGTTTAAGATTTTCCTCCCCACCACACATAACAAAGGCGATGATCTACGGGCTGCGGGCGGGCCCACCTTTCCTTGCCATGTCATTTCTCATCCCATCACCATGTCATATCCACGCTAACCTTCCTGCAACTCCCTGCCATCTCCGCTCACCCCCGCACATCGGATGGTCCATAATGCTTTTCGCCCCCCCTCCCACCCCCCCCCCCCCCCCAAGCCATCGAATGTCACAAAAGGGGGGGGGGGGGGTGGTGGCCCGAAATGGGCAGTATCTCATAACACCATTCCTGCTACGTGGCGCGCCCATAGTACTTCACACCCCTCGCTCCATTACCACTCACCGCTCATGCACCCCTCCGAAAACGGTTTTGTTGTGTAACCATACCGCCGCGCCTGTTGACTGTTATCCACACCATTGGCACCATGTCTTCTCTCGCCTGCCTGCTCTGCCCTATCACATCTCTTCCTGCCAGTAGCTGTTGTGCCATAAATGGTTGGGCTGTTATCCTACGGGCCCGCGCGTAATCAATGACCACCAAATCCAAGTTTAAAGCTAAAATCCAGCATAACAGTGGAGTTTACTCTGCTGACTAGTGTCTAAATTGTTCTAGCTGTTGGACTCGCAGACATTTACAGAGAAATTGCAAACTTTTTCCGAAGAGCCATTTTTTTATCCAAGAAGAGTCGTGAATTCTCTATGAACTAAATTACAGTTCTCCTTTCAACTATTCAATCCCGGTCACGACCCCCTCTATCATACCCCTTCCTCAATGCTGATCCATAGTGATTTCCCTTTCTCTTTTCCCCCTTCTTACATCCCATTCTTCATTGCAGGTTGATAAAAAATATAGAGAAGACAAATCATGCCTCCCAAGGCAGACCAACAACCTTTTAATCCCATGATCTACCCTAAGGTAGAATTAGATCACATACCCCTGGCCGACAAAGATTACAAGGTCCACGAGACAGAGCCTGACTTTGACTTGTTCGATGTATACTGCTGGGTTGAGGACAAATTCCTTGAAGAAGTCGATGATATAGGCTTCTAGAAAACCAATCTGCCTTATTACATTTTTCCTAAAACCCATAACTGCCCTGAGCTAATAAGAAAATGCCAATCATGCTATGACATTAACCGGATAGCCATAGTGAACCCTGCAGGAGAAATTTTATTTCACATCAATGCCCCATCCATTCGAGATATGATGCAAGCCCCCATTGTTGAGAACACTGTCCCTTTTTCATATGAGGCCCTTGTAGATTTATACCTGTTACACAACATTTTTTCATTGTCCCTGCAATCCCCATCCCGCACATTGGAGGACTATTTGTGTGACTTATATAAAGTGTCATGCCTTGGAAAGACCATCATTGAATCCCTTGCCATGAGGACAACATTCCTTCTATTGAAAATTCCTTCAGCAGACCATCAGAAACACATGTTTTTGGGTTGGAGCTGGTACGCAGTTATGCCCTTGCGTCAATGGGGGAAATTAACACTGAGCCCCATGCTCATTGGTGCTCTGTCCCAGTGAGCTACCCGCTCCAAGCTGTTTTTGGAATGTTTTTTAAATATAGAGGCGAAGTTTCCATGCTAAGAACTTCGTGGGCGAGTTAGCTTGGGTGGTTCGACTGAATAACCATGACCACCCTCCTTTGGCCTTTTATTTCCACCTTTTGGGGGAACCTCCCAAAGGATTAGGCATCCCTTCCACCATTGTAGGGATCCCAACCTCCTCCTCTCCATATATAAATAAATTTATCTCCCATTGTGCAATATCATACACTACTGCATAAAACCATGCATCGTCGTACTCCTCTGCATACCTCTGCACACCATGGCATATCCCTGTACCCCATTGGGTATCACCACCTATTGCTAACGCACCCTGCACTGTCTGGTATCCTGCATGCACCAATGTATCTGCCACCTTGCTAGTGAAACCACTATGATGTGAGTCATCTCCTTCTCTGTCATGGTAGACGTAAGTTCCATGACTCCTCACATGCTAATGGGGATGTCACTGTTGTGTCAATCCTTGGTGGCTTTTGTGCCCAATACATCGGTGAAAGAACATCATCCCCATATATTGCTCTATTTGGTGGCATACAAATTCCATCCCATCTAATGATCCGAGTGGATATTGGTGGCCACCCACCTATTCCACATAGACCTCTAGTCGATTTCATCAAATTCCTTTATTATAGCAACATTTACAATTTTTAGCAATTTTTTGGGTCCTCAACTCCTAGAGTTGTTTTAACCCCCTAAACAGCGTTTTTTAGAGGTCCGCAGCAGGCCCATAGCAATAGATAGGGACTTGTTGCAAATCCTGTAGTACTTAGAGAGATCTTTCTAAATAGGTATCGTATGTGCCAAACGAAGATCATATGACCAAGTTACGACCCTAGGAAGTTGTCTACCCAACTAACCCCAACGGGGCCCACAAAATCTTGGTGTTCCATCTCTTGGGGTTAGGGTTTTGGTTGTTTATGGCTTCCCTTTGTCATTCAATAATACAAAAAACCTTGAGCCTCATTGTAATACAGTTCAGAGGCATGTAGCCCCCACATCTCTTCTTAGAGATAAGCTACCAAAGCCCGAACTAGTTTATTTCCATTCTACTTGTAAGCACCTTTCAGTTCTTTGATATTAATGAAATGAAGATTTATTTTTGCTGCATCTCTGTGTTTATGTTTATATCTGTATTATGTTACATTCTTGCATAAGTCTGGATTAGTGGTATGGTCTGCTCTTTCTCTCTTTTTCTTTGCATGTTCCCAACGAGGTCAACATATAAGGAGTTAGGGCTCAAACTGGTTGAACCTTTGCAAGACCAACCTCAAAAACCCTAACGGCCTACTATGGCAGAAGAAAATAAAGACAAGGGAGCAGGAGATCCTTTCAAAATCTTTCTCGAGGAAGCCCTCGAGCGATATAGGAACGCAATGATGGATAACTGTGCCTAGATCCTTCGGCGGCTACCCACAGGCAACGTATCTTCATCCAGCAGCCACTTTGGAGGTGCCACTCCCTTTAAGGTACAAGTCAACTTTGACATTTGAATATTTGAAGGCAAAATAGATGCAGATGTCGTAGATAGATTGTTACATATGTTGGAAGGATATTTTTAGATTTGTGACTTTTCCAATCGAGACAAGATTACTTTTGCACTCCTCAAAGTCGCCCGCCATGTCAATGACTAGTGGGTAACCTATTGTGAACAGAAGGACGAGAGGAAACCCTCACTGTTTTTAGTCGCACCCACTTGGAATTCTTTCTGATACGCCATCAAGGAATAATATTACCCTGTCGAGAGCTATGAAGATAAATACATAAAGTAGACTACGCTCCGGGAAAGGGACCAAGACGTGTCAGAGTTCACAAATATTTTTCATACCCTTCGCACGAAGTTGGGTATCAAGGATTCTGAGCGAAATTTGGTACTCAAGTACCACGGTTTTCTACACAAGTACATCTAGGACGAGATGGAGTTCCTGGACATCTCCTCGCTTGGCGTTGCCTATCGATACATTGTCAAGATCAAGAAGAAACTTAAACAGAAGAAGCGAGACTTTGGATCTGCGAATCTGAAGCAAAGGAAAGGCGCCCTAAAACCACAAAACAAAGAACAAAGCCAACGTGGGGCGATGACCCGTCGAAGCCACAAGCAAAGAACAACACCACAAAGACAAAGGACACAGGGAAATTGTGTGAGTTCCATAAGAGCCCCACTCACAACACAAGTGAGTGTCGAGCCAAGCAGTCACTAGTGGCTGAGCTGAAGGCTTTTGAATCAAATGCATGTTCCGACTCTAAGTCAGAACTCGATAAGGGGAATAACAAAGAGAAACAGATTATTGATGTGGAGCCCAATGCCACCATTACCACCACCAAGATCGAGAATATTGAGCCCGCAGATCCAGAGGAGGGGGAGCGGCTTTTCCACTCACAGATGTGGGTGAAGGGTTCTTTGCTGTAGTTCATTGCCGATAGCGAAAGCCAAAAGAGCCTCATTTCAGCAGAGGTTGTGAAGCGATTGGGCCTACCGACCACACCACACCTGCAGTTGTACACCATCGAGTGGATTCACCAAGGAAGAGATCTTCCTGTCAGCCAGCAATGTCGTCTTCCCTATAGCATCAAGCCCTTCACAGATGAGGTATTGTGTGATGTTGCTCCTCTTGAAGTTTGTGAGGTATTATTAAGCCAACCATACTTGTGGAAGCCTCATGTCGTGTATGAGTCTAGGCCTCACACTGTTATTATTCTTTGGACGATAAGTTATACATGATACCGGAGGTAGCATCGCCTACCGCCATCTCTTTGATCTTTGCGAAGCAATGCAATAAGATCATTTCCCAGATTGCGAAATTTGTCTTCCTTATGATTTGCCCTCAGGGCAAGAAGAAGACTAGCCACATCCACAGCCTCCAAATAGGGCTCCTCTGCATGGCAGTAGCAGATGGACAAGGTCGTGGAGGAGTACAGGGACATCTTCACCTCACCCAAAGGGGTACCCCTACACTGTCAAGTCAAGCACTCCATCGATCTGACCTTGGGCGCGCCGCTAACCAATGGACTAATCTACCGATGCTCTATTTTGGGGAACGATGAAATTAAGAGGAAAATTCAGGACTTGTCATAGAAAGGGCACATTAAGCCAAGTTCATCACCTCTGGGAGGCTGATCGTGTTAGTACAGAAGAAAGACGACACCCGAAGATCTGTGTTGACTTCCGAGCACTAAAATAGATCATTGTCTGGAATAGGTATCCAATTCCACGGATTTATGACCTTATTGACTAGCTCAAGGGGGCCAAATATTTCAGCAAGATTGATTTGAAGTCTGGTTAACACCAAGTGTTAATCAAACCCTCCGATGTGTAGAAAACTACCTTCAAATCCAAGGAGGGACTTTTCGAATGGCTAGTCATGCCTTTCGGGTTGACAAATGCCCCAGCAACCTTCATGAGGCTGATGGATGACATCTTGCGACCCTTCCCCAACTCATTTTTGGTATTTGAACGATATCTTACTCTTCAGCCAAAGTTGGGGAGAGCCCCTACACCATATTCGGCAAGTCCTTCAAACCCTACGACAACACAAGTTGTGTGCCAATTCAGAGAAATGCACTTTTGTTATGACCCGAGTTCAATATCTAGAGTACATCATTGATGAGCGGGGTGTGCAAGTGGACCCAGCTAAGATACAAATTATTTGAGATTGACTAGCCCCAACCACCCTAACAGAGCTACGTAGCTTTCTGGATCTTGCCAATTTCTACCACAGGTTTGTGTTGGGTTTCTCTCATATCACTTGGCCTTTAAGTCAAAACACCAAGGGGGGAGAAAAAGCAAATTTCTTCAAGTCTAAATCCCAACAAAAGGCATTTGTTGAGTTGAAGCATTGCCTCTGCTCTGCACCAGTGCTCACATTACCAGACTTGCAACAACCATTTTAGAATGAGAGAAATGCCTCTGACTATGCTATTAAGGTAGTTCTTACTCAGCAAGGGCATCCAGTGGCATATCACAGTGAGACACTTTCAGCCATAGTCAGAAAGTATCCACCTATTACAAGAAACTTATTCCATTGTGCAAGCATGCCGACAATGGAAGCATTACATTGTGCGGAAGGAAACGGTCATCCACACAGGACATAGACCCCTGAAGTTCATACAGACGCAAGGAAAGTTGCAGAACGATCGCCATCAGAAATGGTCCACATATCTGCAATAGTTCCATTTGAACATCAAGTACAAGAAGGGAAACACCAATAATGTTGCAGATTGTCTCAGCTGACCACCGGTTATGGCGTTGACCATTGTGGTAGACTCTT
The DNA here is from genome assembly GCA_034641835.2 of Pinus albicaulis. Classification (NCBI taxonomy): domain Eukaryota; kingdom Viridiplantae; phylum Streptophyta; class Pinopsida; order Pinales; family Pinaceae; genus Pinus; species Pinus albicaulis. Next base: position 125,176 of record JAXQQM020081665.1, on the reverse strand, counting down.
GTGGACACGAGACTTTTGGGTGGCCACATCTTTACATGAGCGATCCAGGATTCGACAACACATACCAAATGCTCCTGCAAGGCAAGCAAGTTCCAGATTTCCACCTTAAGGGCACAATGCTATGCCACCTGGGACACCTCTGTGTTCCTTCAAGCGAGCGTGCCAAGATGATTTGGGAGGCGCACTACAGTCGAGTTGTTAGACATTTCAAAGTAGAGAAAATAGTGTCAGTGCTGCAAAAGTATTTTTATCGGTTAAACCTTTGACAGGATGTTGGGAAGTACATCAGATCCTGCACTGCCTGCGCCATTGCCAAACCAACAATCAAGAAGAAAGGCCTATATACTCCTCTACCTACTCCTAGTTGGCCTTGTGAATCCATTCCATGGATTACATGTTGGGCCTTCCTTCTACTAAGCATGGAAACGATTGTGCTTTTATGGTCATCGACAAATTCTATAAGATGGCCATTCTAGCATCCTGCAAGAAGAGTATCACCGCAGAAGCCACTACTAAGCTCTACTTTGAATGAGTGTGGGTAGACTTTGGGATCCCATAGTCCATTATCTCAAATCGGGACAACCGGTTCTTAAGTACATTTTGGTCAAGCCTTTGGTCAATGTTGGATACTAAGTTCACTAAGTCCACAACCTTCCATCCCCAAACTCATGGCCAAACAAAGGGCATCAATAGGATGATCGTGCACATTTGCACATGTACAAGTTGAAAAATCCATGCACATGGGATAAAAGCCTCCCCTATGTCTAGCACAACTAAAACAGAGCTCTCCATAGCTCAACTGGCCACAGCCCCTTTCAGGTGGGGTTGGGATTCCAACCACTATGTCCCATTGATGTGGCCATACCATTTGCAGCTACTCAGGCAGATTTGAATCATGTCCAATCCAAAGCTAACAAGGCTAATAACATCATTGAGCGCATTCAGCACATCTTCCAGCAGGTCCATGACATATTGGACAGAGTCAATGCTAAGTACAAGCAGTGTCATGACCATCAACGGGTTCCACACAAGTTCTAGGTGGGCAAAAAAGTTTGCTTACATTTGCAGGAGTGCCTCATTGGGCCCCACCGCAAGCTTTGCCCACTCTGATACGGGTCATACACCATCACCAAGGTTGTAGGGGGCAATGCCTTTGAGCTCAGCATTCCACCGTTACTTGGCCTGCACCCAGTATTTAATGTGGACCGATTGCGACCATACTCTCCCCCATTGTTGGACACATTAGGTGTTGCTGAGCAGCTGACACCAATAGAGCTCAACCCAAGTTGCATCGAACAGGAAAAAAGTGATAGGATCATGGACACGTAGAGCAAGAACACTCGCCAGCAAAGGATCCAATTATATCAAGTGGAAAAAGCAAGGCAAGTGGTTCACCAAGGACCAAGTTCAACAGAAATTTCCTCACCTCATGGAGGCTTTGCACGCAATGGGCATTGGGGAACATTGATTCCTAAGGGGGGAGGACTGATCTAGGTGGATATTGGTGGCCACCCACCTACTCCACCTAGACCTCAAGTCAGTTTCATCAAATTCCTTGATTATAACAACATTTACTATTTTTAACAGTTTTTCGGGTCCTAAACTTCCAGAGTTGTTTTGACCCCCTAAACAACGTTTTTTTGAGGTCTGCAGCAAACCCATAATTGTAGGAAAGGGCGTACCGCAAATCCTGTAGTACTCGGAGAGATCTTTCCAACGAGGTATCGTGTGCGCCAAATGGAGTTCATATAACCAAGTTACGACATCGGGAAGTTGGTTTCCCAACTAACCCCAACGGGGCCCACAAACTCTCAGTGTTCCATCTCTTGGGATTAGGGTATTGGTTGTTTAAGGTTTCCCTTTGCTTTTCAATAATAAAAAGGCCCTTGAACCTCATTGTAACACGGTTTAGAGGCATATAGCCACCACATATCTTCTCAAAGATAAGCTACCATCGCCCGAGCTAGTTTATTTTCATTCTGCTTGTAAGCATCTTTCAATTCTTAATGAAATGAAGATTTATTTCTGTTGCATCTCTATGTTTATATTTGTATTATTTCGCATTCCTGCATAAGTCTAGATCATCTGAAAGAATCCTGTCGGAGCATGCTGACCACCCTGCAACCCCATGCATGAACGAGATGCCAAGACATCTTCCGAAGTCTGCACACTCCTCCATCAAACCAACTTGCCACTGGCGCAGACCAAGACTTTGATGGAAGTGTGAAGGAACATGAGTGTTTGGTCACTGGGTCAATCACCCAGTCAACGCCATAGTCATCCTTCACACCTGGTGCATGATTGAAAACTCCACCTGGATCCAAATGCCAACCAAGGTCTCTAGTATCCACTCCACTCGTGTCAACTAAACTTGGATCCCAGATGTATGTATCCTCATCTAAAATATATTTATCTCCACATCCCATCCACTCATCCTCTTGGAATGTGTGTTCATTGCCCCCCTTTTATGTCTCTCTTCTATTTGATACAAATGAGGTTCATGGCCCCTTTCCAACAATCAAATCTCAGCCACAAACAGGTTGTAACTCAACCTTATAAACAACCATTTCTTTATTAGAAATGCCTATAATAAACTTGGTCCCCACCACTGATATACTCTACCTTAGAATAATGTGTGTTCAACTCCAACTTTGTTCAGCAATACAGTGAGGTGACTCGGCTTCCTTTTTGGCAGTGAATTCGACCTTCGGACTTGTGATGAACTCGACCCTTCTTTCACAAATTTGTCCCATTGGTGAATGGTAGAAACTAGCCCTCAAATAGAGCTACGAAACACGACCTATGAAGAGAATATGGAATGTTCATGGTTAGAAGATAAAATCAATTGATACCACCATGAAAACTTACTTCCTTATGCATATATCTTTTTCCCTCGAAGCACAATGGAAAAATCCATGTGATCTCGCTCCCAAACTAGCTATGGTTTGAACACTGAAAATAGTAACCAACAAAAGGGTTTCCAAAAACCCTAGACTCTCTTTCAAGAGTTCTCCAACTTTCTAATTTTCATATGAGCAAATGCAAGAATGAGGAGAGACCCCCTCATTTTCTTTTTTTTATAATGCACTTGACTCTTTTGTCTCCCTTTTTATTTTTTCCCTGCAATTAAATAATAAAAGCACTTTTCTTTTCTTATTTAATAAAGTGACTTTTATTAAATAATGAAATCCACTTTCAATGCCAAAAAATGCTTAATTCACCTCCATGGTCACACTGGCCACCCAAAAACCCCTTTTCATCATCCTACCTAGTGGATATTTTCGCCTCGATTCCAACAAGCTATTACACTAAGGTATTTCTCCAAGTAATTAGCTTGCAATAACACCATGAGTGAAATTAATTAAAATATGCCCATTAATAACTTTGTTTTATGAGATTCGTCAGAATGAAACGTAACCAAGAGAAAACTGTGTGGAACCAATCTTGATGACGAAATATGGTAAGCGATCCCAGTTAGACCCATAAAACTCCTCTAAAACCCTTCAGGCCCATCAATGGAGTAATCTTACTCCTCTGACCAAGCTAACACAAGCTCTGGAAATCCCTCCCAATCACCTCACAAGGTAATCTAATATTTGAGGACAAAACAAATAAACAATGTATCAAGCCAAGATCCATCATCTCGAACTCTAAGTCCAACTCCCTCTTGCACCCAACAATGAGCTTCTTTGCCCCGATAAAGAACTATTATCAACATACGGCACCAAGATCGAAGGATCACCATCAACAACCATGAAGTAAAGGTTCGGATCCGCATCACTCTTGGTGAAATCAAAACTCATCAAGTATCCATTAATCATAGAATACCATGCCCTGGGTGCCTGCTTGAGTTCATACGAAATCTTCTTCAATCTGCAAATATGGGACTCCTTCCCATGAATCACAAAGCCCTGAGGATGCTCTACGTACACTTCCTCTGCAATCACACCATTGAGCAACGTGATCTTTATATCCATTTGATGTAACCTCCAAAGCAAGAGAAACGATAGTTCTAATGGAAGTGTACCTGGTGACTAGATCAAAAGTTTCCTCGTAGTCCACTCCTTTCTAGAAGAACCCTCTCGCCACGAACCTCGATTTGTACTTCTCAATGTTTCCATATAATACATGCTTGATTTTATAGATCCACTTGAAAGTCACTATTGACTTCCCCTTCGGTCTCGGAACCATCTCACACATCATTCTTCATGATGGACTAATACTCTTCCATCATCCCATCATTCCAAACCTGCTAACATGCTGCCTCCTCATTACTGGAACGCTCGGAATCAATTATGTCACTCATCAATTCCACATCACTCAAGAACATGTGGTCGCCTACTCTTCCTTAGAGTACCCCTGGGAGTTGCATGCCTCTTTGCATCCTGTGAAGTGTCAAAAAGCCATGCCAGCCTCTTCTTGGTCACTGCAACATCTCTAGGCGGGTCCACTAGCTTTGTTGGCTCTACTTTGATATTGTCATGTATCAATGCCTGGGTTGGACGTCCTAACAATCCGTACATTCCTCTCGCTCGAACACCAATAATTCCTGCTGCTAAGTCTATGATCGAGCCCTTAGGTCATACAAGTACATGACCATCAACAAATGCAACTTTCTGTTTCCTACCCCCGTTTTCAGTTTCTCTTTATTTCTCCACATAGTTAAATGCCCATTCCCATAGCCATACATTCAACAAGATGAAAAATAAATATTTTTTTGAAAACACAAGTTCTGGAAATTTTCAAATGTTGGAAATTGCAGAAATAAAACTCAGCAAAATAAATCAGCCACACACAGAAAAATAGACACGCTGATTTTTGATCAATGTGACCCTGGAAAAACCCCCTACCTGTACTCTTGGGGAAAACCAGTTCGAAAGCTCTTCTTATTTCTAGAAAATTCTTTTACAGTGAGAGAGAAATACTCAGAAAATTTCAGCAAGTAATAAATACAAATTATCTCGTTTTCTGTGCTTAACCCTCGCCTCGAAAAATGTGTACATAGAAAAAATAGAAATAGCAATAAATGTTGTATGGCCTCCTCGAATTTTGTGCCTAGAATTTATAGCATTAAATTCTGTTGTACAAACTTCCTCGAAAACTATGCAAATAGCAATAAATGCTGCTGTACAGATTTCTCGATTTCTGTGCAGAAAAAATAACAAAGTTCTTGTACGGTTTTCTACCTCGATTTTTGTGCACAAATCTGCCTTGAAAAACGTGCCAGAAAATCAGCAACTTGCTCCTCGAAATTTGTGCCAAACCTTGCTATATGGCCTCCTTGGAATACATGCCAAATCTGATGTACGGTCTACATTGAAACTCGTGCCCAAATCTGTCTCAAAATCTGTGCCTCTCCCCTATGTACAGACTTGCTAAAGTGTTGCCTAAGTTTGTGTGCCAAGTTTTGTCCTCCTTCTCCTCACTGCCCAGAAATCTCCTTTGCTCTCCTTCTCTCCTTCTCTCAATCTGCTCATGAAAGAATTAATGATCTTTTCCCTCATTTTCCTCCTTTAACCTAACCCTAAGTGACTTTTGGGGAATCCTTAAATCTAATGGCTGAGATAGCTTTAGATCTAGGGCTGAGATTAAATGTTTATTTAAATTACACTTTCTATTTTTTAATTCACCCCACTTTAATAAAGACCCACTTAGTCATTTATTTCCAAAGTCACTTTTCCTTTTTAATTTCACATTGAATTTATTAAAGTCACTTTAAAATTAGACTTTAGTAACTTTATCACTTAAAGTCACTTTTAAATTAGATTTGACTTTATAACTTTATAAAGTCACTTTAGAAGAAAAATTAAATTCTTTTGGACACTTTTCGCTAGGCCAAAGATCAAAGCCTTAGGGAACCACCTGTCCTTTGGTAACCAAATGTCGACACTCCCTCTTACTGAGGAAGGTGTTCCTCACCACACCCATCTTGTCTATGAAGTAGACATGTTTGCCCCGTGGTAAGGCTTTGGTAAGAATATCTGCAACCTGCTCATCAGTGAGAATATACTCAAGCTTCATAGCTCCCTTCTGAACATAGTCTCTAATGAAATGATATTTGATCCCGATATGCTTTGACCTGTCATGAAATATGGGGGCAGAATTTCCTAATGGGGGTAGAATTTCTCTCAGCCTGGGTGGAATGTTAACACTGGTCCTTATCAACGACCTCCAATGCCTTTTAATCCTCAATTACCATTCTTGCAACGTTGGAACTGCCAGATGTGTCAAAGTTGACAAACGATCCAATCCTTCATAACCTGTATTGGCCTCTAGTTCCAACCAAAATTCATGGTGATTTTCCTAAGTTTGAGGGTAAGTCCAGAGAAGAATCCCAAGCACACGTTATGACATACCATCTTTGGTGTTCTTCTAACTCTTGGGTTGATGATTATATTTGACTAAGTCTTTTCCAATGGACTCTTACTGGTGCCGCTGCAAAGTGGTACATTAAACTGTCTCGAGGTATCTTCCGAGATTTCAACTCTCTAGCCATGGCGTTTCTCACACATTTTCAGCTACGAGTTTAGTATGAGACCGGGACACACCTCCTCACATCCTTGAAGCAAGATCGAGCTACTCATATCTTGGATCATATTCATGAATGGAGGTGTCGTTGTCACTTGATCAAGTTTGAAATTCCTGATCAACTTCTAACTAATTGGTTCACTACCTCGTTTGTCAATCAAATTTCTAAAGCCATAGCTATGGGGGCATGTGTAACCGAAGAAAAGGCAATTTCTCATGCCCAGTACCTTGATCTTGTGTACTCCCAGTCTGGCACGTTGTATGATATCTTACTTGATGCTCCTCAACCTAGAACTTCCAAAGCATCGGCGACGCCATCCGTCGACGGTATCATAGGTTTCGCATCTCAGACTTCTCGAAAGTCTTCTCCTTCAAACCCTGGGAAGAAAAATCCTACTTCTTCCAATGATATTGCTTCTTAGGCAACCCCGAATCCTGGTAAGACCGCGGAAGTCAATCATATCATTTCTAGGTTTGGTGTCCCTCAAGCCATCATTATCGATCATGGTTACCATTTTCGACATTATATGGTGGCGAGATTGAGTTCAAAGTTGGGGCTGCGTCACGACAGCTCAACGTTGTACTACCCTCAGGCCAATGGCCAGGTTGAAGCCATGAATAAAGTTCTTGTCACCTGACTTCAACGTACAATTGGGATGCACAAATCAAACTGGAATCTCATGTGATTTTTGACTCTTTGGGCGTATCGAACCTCAGTTAAGGATGCGACCAGATTCACTCCATTTCAGCTTGTTTACGGTCTAGAAGCTACCCTTATGATTGAGTGTGAGGTACCTTCGCTCAAGTTGGCTGTTGAATTTTCGCTGAATACTTCACTAGAAAAAGAGCATCTTCTCTACTTAGAAAGGCTAGATGAAACTCGCTGCTTTGCTGCTCTGGTCATTGAAGCACAGAAAAAACGGGTCAAAGCTCATTTTTACCAGTCGTTTTCCCCTCACTCCTTTGTAGAAGGAGACCTCGTCTTTGTTGAGCTTCAAAGATGTTCTTCTGTGCCACCACATTCCACTTCATTTCCTTTGTCCATTATTAATTTCAGGCTTAAATGATCAATAAGATTAGTTAAAATTGCTTTGAAATTGTATATAATGTCTAACTTGCTATGTTTTCATGATTTCGTTGTTGTAGTACTTTTTGACTACACCTAGCTACAGAATGCAGACATTCTATAGCTAGTTGCTGATTCTGCAGCTGTCTTCATGTCTACGTAGGTTCCAGGTGTCATCTCAGGGAAAAATACATATGGTCGTATTCCACATCATTTCCTTATCATTTGTTGCTCCCCACGAAGTCTGAGTTAAAGTATCAAAGCGGTTATGCACGAAGAAGAGAGGTAGTTTCCTATCAAAACACAGACTCTACAGATGTCCGCAGTAAAGCACAAGACTGTTAATAAGAGTTTTAATTTAATTAGGAATGGGAAAGACACTTATCCCTGTTTTTCTCAAGAAGTAGTTATGTAATTTCATTATAAGTATAACTCGGGAGACCGAGAAACTGTTGGTTAGATTTTGTTTCTGTTGCTAGATTTTGGAAGGCTGTAAATACTCTGTTTTGAAGAATTTCTCCTTTAATGAAAGAGACATCATTTATTGCACGAGCTGAGTCAATCTTGAGTAGATCCGCGTGATGATCCGGTGGCAGAGGGCCCCTACTGCCCGTGAAGCATTATGCATTTGGTTTAGATAAGTAGCCGTAGCTTTGTTTCATTCTCAATTTAAATAGTTTTTTTGAACTTTGCTTACAATTGATACTATAGTTTAGCTTTATTCTCATGAAGTATTCCAAAAGATCACTAGTCTGGAAAGAGGCATAATTGTAGCAATTTAGAACTTTACGTTTTTTTGTGTTCAATTGTAATTAGTTGTTACAGCTAGTCCTATTCTCATTAATCTCTTCCAAAATATCACTAACTCTGGATAAGACTTAGCTGTAGTGTTTTGGTTTACCTGCGTATTGTTATGTTTTTATGCCCATTTGCACTGAATGATATAGCCAGACTTGTTTGTACAAACTATTCCAAAATATCACTCATCTTGAACAAGACAGGGCTGTAGTATTTCATAGAATTAGTTGCATTTTAGCTCAGTCAATACTCCGGAGGTAGATGTCATTCTAGTTTAACTCTGTCACTATATTTCAAGCTTGATAATGGTACTCTAGTTTAACTTTGTTCACTGTATTAAGTATCATTCTAGTTTAGCTCCAGTTCATTTCAAGTTAGATAATAGCACTCTAGTTTAGTCTTAGTTCACTGTATTAGCATTATAGTTTAGTTGTTATCCATTGCATTTTAAATTGTATTAGTTGTTAAATTTAGATACCACGGTCTTCATTATATACAAAACTTCTTTTGTTCTAACTTCATATTAATACATCATCATCTGGACAGAAGCTAGTAATATCAGTTTAAGACTTTGAGTATTTTGCAACCTTTTTACAATTTCACAAACAAACCTTCTCTCAAAGACTATTCTAAAAATAAATCTATAACTTTTGAATAAGGCCTAATAGTGCTAAATTGAGTTGCAGAATAGAATTAGAAGTTAGTTTAGAGTAGAAATCTTATTGTGCTACAAATGTTCTTTTCCAATTATGTTCCAATAAACCTTTAACCATGGATGAGATGTTGTAACATTGTAAGTTGATTGTTGACTTAGTAAAACCTCAATTGCACTAAAAACTTATCCTTTTCTCAAGCTATTCCAACATATCTCTAAATGAATGAATTAGATGAGTTCATGATATGGGTTACTAAGTTCATGTTGTGATTTGTTTCTTTGCTATGAGTCCTTATCAAGCTTTGCATTTTCTGTCCTCTAGTGCACACTTAGTTTAGAATAGTTTCACTATGTTTTAGTATAAACTTATTAGCTCTTTTTCAACATAAAAACCATAAAACCAAAAACATCATTAAAACACTAAACACAACGTAGTGAGAAACAGATACCTAGGCACATACAGTGCACCACACTTTAGCAGTTTACTAGCCCTGGTTGACAATTAATGACCTCAATTTAGGAACACTAAGTTGAGCACAACATTTTGGCGCCATTGCCGGGGAAGTGTAACTAGGTAGCCTTGTTTCTTATCACCCAAAAACAATGATATGTGTAGAGAAAGAGACTCAAGGGGTAGATTCATAAGAAGCAGAAGCTTGATTCCTAGAACACCACTTGTTTCACCAAGACCTAGAGCCAGCACACCTCCAACTCAAACCCACATTCCATCCTTTACTGATCCTAGACTTCCAGAGAATTTAAGATCAGATATTCCATTAGAAAGACCTTCCACTTTACCCACTGAACCTGTCTTAGAAGGAGATTCAGGAACCCCTGCTAGGGACATAAAATTTTCAACTTCTACAGAAGAATCAACTATGGCAGAAGAAGGGGGAGGAGGAGTTTTTAATGGAGAACACACACTATTTGGAGGGGGTAGAGGTAGAGGTAGAGGAGAAGGAGGTAGAGGTGCAGAAGGAGAAGGAGGCAGAGGAAGAGGTAGAAGAGAGATGGGAAGCTCTTTTGGGTTTCCTATAGTAGATGAAGAAACTAATGCAACTATGAAAAACATTTCACCCTTTGTCCTTCCAAACTTTTATGGACTTAAAACTGAAGATCCTGAAACCTTCCTATTTGAATTTGAAGTCCCGTGTAGAACTTATGACTACTTACAAGATGCTCAAAAACTTAAACTATTTCCTTCAACATTGAAAGGAGCAGCATTGAAGTGGTTTATGAGTTTGATCAACAGTTCTATTAGGACATGGGAAGACATGAAACAAGCATTTATAGAGAGGTATTTGGATTATTGTTGCCATTAAATCATAAGGAGGAAGTGTTTAAGATGCTACAAAAAGAAGATGAAAACTTGGAAGATTTGTTGGAGAGATTTCATTACAACATCAAAAGAGAAAAAATGGAAAACCTAGACCAAGACACTTTGAAAGCTCTCTTGTTGAAGACAATTAGGGATGAATGGTTAGATATCCTTAACATGATGGGAAAAGGGGATATATCTCAGCTTACATTGCCTGAAATAGCTGAATTATGTATCAACCTTTCAAGAGGGAAATCTAAAATTGTAAAAGGACCAAGAGACCCTGCTCTTGCAAGGGCAAGTAAGTCTGCTTATGGGACAGTAAGTAGGGCAGAAATAGGACATATGCTTGATGAGTTCAAATCTGATATCTTGGGGAGTCTTAGTGAACAAATAGACACCCTTAAGTTACAAAACAAGAAAAAAGTTGAATCTGATGCCTTAGCAATCTTTTGTCCCAAATGTAGAAAGAAACATGCCCTGAGAGAGTGCCCTTTGGATGCCAAAGTTGTGGAGACTTGTGTAATTTGTTTAGAAAAACATGAGACCAAGAGTTTTCCTTCACTTCCTGGTCTTAAAGCTATCTTTCAAGAAGATACTCCTACAAGTTCCACATAATCTCTCAATTTTGTCTCTAGAAGGCCTTGGAAAGGACCTCAAACACAAGGATTCCATGATCAAATGTATAATCAACCTCCACCAAATTGGAATTCTTGGCAGCAACCTTGGCCCCAATTTCAAAATCAATCACAAACCTGGGCGCAAGGAGCACAAAATCCCTATGGAAGATACTCTCAGTATTACCAATATCCACCATCCTATCCACCATATCCACATTTCTCTCCTCAACAAAATCCTCAAAATCCACAACATCAAAATCAACCACTTCCATTACCATTTCCTCAGAAAACAAATCAGTTGCCTGCCCAACCCATACCAAACCCCAACAATAAAAATCCTTAGAACACATACATGATAGAAGGCCAATAGTTTCCAACTTATTTGATCACTCCTTTAGACCTTAGTGATGTTCAACTTAGGTCTGGAAGAATACTTGAAAAGAGGAAACCTTTTGTAATCATACAAGAACAAGACAATTCTGAGGAAGATTATCTATGGGTAAATAAAAGTCTTGAAGAGAACACAACTTTCCAAGACTCAAACATTGAAAAATCAAAACAAAAAGAACCAATAATTTCAACTCCTATATTAGAGCATCCATCAACATCCACTTCTACACCTCCCTTCCCAGAAAGATTACAAATTGATAGGGGTGTATAAAAACAAATTATGGTGCCGAATTATGATTTCCTAGATGAGCTGAGAAATGTTTGTATTAAGATCCCATTATTGCAAGCCATCAAGGAAATTCCAATCTTAGCAAAGACAATAAAAGAGTTGAGCATGAAGAAAACAAGAAAAAGAATAAGGGAGATAAAGAAAATTCAACTGGCAGGAAAAATAGCAGATATCATGATGGGTAAGATTGCTATTCCAAAGTATCTAGACCTAGGAAATCCAGTCGTTAAAATTCACATCAATGGAATTGAGATCCAAAACACACTCATTGATTTAGGAGCAGCAATCAATATCATGAGTAAAAAAATCATGGATAAACTGAAACTTCCTAATCTTCTTTTTACACCCACATTATTACAATTAGCAGACAGATCTATGATTAAACCTGATGGGGTAATAGAAGACATTCCAGTGTCCCTAGATTCTTGGGAGTATCCTGTGGATTTTATGATCCTAACTCCTAAGAATAATCTAGGAGGACACCCTATTATATTAGGAAGACCTTGGTTAGCTACAGCTGATGCTTTCATTAGCTGTAGATCCGGTGATATGTATATCTCTTATGGTAGTTCAACCAAGAAATTTACCTTGTATCCTCCAGCAAGAACAATTACAGAATTAGATGATACTCAATGGATAGAGGATGAAGAAGACTTACAACCTCTCTTCACAATTTCAGAAATTAGTGAAGATAGCCAAATTCTAAATACCTTGGAAAACTTTGAATCCTCTTCGGAATATAAACATGAACAATTTCAAGAAGAATCCAACATTGAGTTTTTGTCATCAAGGCAGATGTCTCTCTATTCCATGGATAAATTTGGCAGCTCTACAATTGAGATATTTCCAAGCAAAACTTTAAACATAAACAAGAACCTAGAGAAATCTCAACAAGAAGAGCTAGTCAAGATATTACAGAGACATTCTTCTGCATATGCATGGGAGTACACTGATATGAAAGGGATAAGCCCCAAGACTTTCACTCATCACATCTACATAGAGGAAAATTGTAAACCAATCAGACAACCTCAGAGAAGGATGAATCCAAATCTTAGGGAGATTGTTAAAGAAGAATTGCAGAAATTATTGAATGTCAACTTTATCTATCCCATTTCAGATAGTTAGTGGGTTTCTCCTTTGGTAATTGTGCCAAAGAAAAATGGTAAATGGAGGGTATGTATTGACTACCAGGAATTAAACAAAGCTACTCTTAAAGATCATTTTCCCTTACCCTTCATAGATCAGGTGTTAGACACATTAGCTGGCAAAAATTACTTCTCATTTTTAGATGGGTTTAGTGGTTATAATCAAATCCAAGTAGCACTGGAAGATCAAGACAAAACCACATTTACCTGTCCTTGGGGTACCTATGCTTACCGATTATTTCCATTTGGACTATGCAATGCACCTGCAACATTTCAAAGGGCAGTACTAGGAATATTTTCGGATCTAATACATGATTGTGTAGAGGTATATATGGATGATTTCACAGTTTATGGAAATACATTTGAAGAAGCCTTAGCAAACTTGGAAAAAGTCTTAAAGAGATGTAAAGAAGCAAATCTTTCACTAAGTCATGAAAAGTGTTTTATGATGTTTACTGAAGGAAATGTTTTAGGTCATCACATTTCAGGGGATGGGATTAGAGTTGATGAGTCAAAAGTTGAAGTCATATCTAACTTATCTCTTCCAGGTTGCCAAAAACATGTTAGGAGTTTTCTTGGATTTACAGGATATTATCGAAGGTTTACAGAAAACTTCACCAAGATAGCATCTCCACTTTTCAAATTACTTACCAAAGACTGTGAATTCAAGTGGAATCTTGATTGCCAGATAGACTTTGAGACCCTAAAAACAAAAATCTCTGAAGCACCTATTTTAAGGGGACCTAACTGGAAGCTACCTTTTCATATTTCAACAGATGCCTCAGATACAGCTCTAGGAGCAGTATTAGTACAAAAAGACCTGATTCCTTATGCCATCTACTATACCAGTAAAAATTTGACTCCTTCAGAGTTAAACTATACTGTAACTGAAAAAGAGTTTTTAGCTGTTTTTCATGCCATAAACAAATTCAGACACTATATAACAGGCTATGAAACTTTTGTTCACACAGATCACTCTGCAATTAGATATTTAATGAACAAATCAATTACTAATGGCAGAGTCATAAGATGGTTATTTATTTTACAAGAATTCAACATTACCATTCTAGATAGGCCTGGAAAACAAAACACAGTAGCTGATTTCCTATCTAGACTCCAAAACATCCAAGACAATACCCCAGTTGAAGATCAATTTCCTGATGAATATCTTTTTGCAATTTCTACTCAAACTCCTTGGTTTGCTGACATTGCTAATTATTTAGTTTCAGGGAAATTTCCTTCAATAATGAATGCAAGAGACAAAAGAAAAATCATTTATGACAATGCAAAATATTCATGGGTTGCTAATGAGTTGTACAAGACAGGTCCAGATTTTATCATTAGGAGATGTGTTCGGGAAGATGAGATGCCTGAGATTCTCAAAGCATGTCATGATGAACCTTGTGGCGGACACTTTGCTGATAAGAGGAAAACTTATAAGATCCTTCATTTAGGATATTATTGGCCATCCCTTTTCAAAGATGCTAAAGAGTATGTCAAAAGGTGTGACAGTTGCCAAAGGGTAGGGAAACCTTCTCCTTCAGGTGAGATGTCATTGCAGCCTCAGGTACATATTGAACCTTTTGAAAGATGGGCTTTGGATTTTGTAGGACCTATTAGTCCTCCATCAAGACAAAAGAGATATATATTAGTTTGCACTGATTATGTTACCAAATGGGTAGAGGCCAAGCCATTACTTTTTGCTAATGAAGAATCTGTAGTTACTTTTCTTTTTGAGGATATTTTTACTCGTTTTGGTGTCCCAAGGGAAATTGTTACAGATCAAGGAGCTCAATTTACATCAAGGCTAGTGGAACAAATGATGGAGAGGTACAAAATCAGGCATAGAAAATCTACTCCTTATCATCCACAAGCAAATGATCAAGTGGAATCTACTAATAAGGTCATTGAAGGAATCCTAACAAAGACTGTTCATTTACATAGAAGAGATTGGGTAGATAGGCTTCCTGAAGCCTTGTGGGCCTATAGAACTACATGGAGAAACACAACAGGTCATACTTCTTATGAACTTGTTTATGGAAAGCAATTTTTGTTTCCCATAGAGTTCCAGATTCAAACTTTCAAAATGGCAGTTCAGCTAGGACTTGATCTAACAGAGGCACAAAAGCATAGATTGGAGCAGATTAATGAATTGGATGAGATCAGACAAGATGCAGTTCAAAAAACAAGTATAGTCCAACATCAAAGGACTAGATGGCATGATAAGTACATCAAAGAAAATAAGTTCAAAGAAGGTGACTGGGCTCTCTTGTTTGATTCAAAGTTCAAAGATTTTCAAGGTAAATTCCAAACACATTGGCTTGGACCATATGAAATTGTGAAATTTTTTGACAATGGAGCAATAAAAATCAGGACAATAGATGAAGAAGAGGTCACTTTTCTTGTGAATGGTCATAGATTGAAGCTGTATCACAAACCACTCTCAAGAGAAGAATTTGTCAAGAGATTTCCGGGAAAACAATGATGTGAAGTTAATGAAGAAGAATTTTCTTCTTCATCAACTTAATTAAATTTTACGAAGTCGGATGATTAAATATATATATATATATATATATATATATATATATATATATATATATATATATATATATATATATATATATATATATATATAAAGTATAAACATGAAAACCAATCGCTGATTGTGCCTCTGGAAAAGGTGGAGTGAAAATCGGAATCTTTAAACACTCTAGCTTTTCAAATACATTCTTTTATGGCAGTTATTACAAAATCATAAGTACGGATCCATTTCACTTATGATCCATCTAACTCCATTCATCCATATTCCATTTCATTCATCCATACTTCATTCATTTCATTCCATGGTCACCTCATTTCCATCTCGAGTTTAAGTTTGATGTTTTTAACGCAATTAAATAATACATCATGAATTACGACTGCTTTTCACTCCACCCCACTTCATAAGTTGTGATCCATTTCACTCCATTATTCACTTCATTCATATTCCATTACACCATATTTCATTATCCATTTTCACTCATTCCATACAACATTCCATTCATGCTCCAAACCATTCCATTTCATGTTTCAAGTCTTCTACGGTACGTTACGCAATCGATCGGACATTTTTGCGGCTAATCGGACGTTACGCGACCATACGGACATTACTGCTGACCAAAGAATCCACAGAAGAGAGCCTTTGTCCGATAATTATTTGATACGCAACAAAATGATCCTGCATATCCATGACAACAAGCAAAATCAAGAGAATTGCAAGACTCAAAGATTAATGATTTTTCGAGGAGAACAAAGCATATGGAAATCACAAAAAAATACGAGGAGAAAGGCAAAGGTAAAAAGTTATTAAATTATTATAATGACAGGATCATGAAAAATTTTAGTTAGTTAAGTTATATATAATTTAAAGATTGTTTTAATTAATTGTGTTGATCATGCCTAACAAACCTCTCATAAAAACTTTGGATAAAATTCCTTCTATTCGCCATTCGAATCCCATATACGATCATCATTTAAAAAACTTAACGGTTAAAGTACGAGGTGATTGGATTGATGCATCACTAGGCCAAAGCATTTAATGATGATTTTGAATTTCCCCCTACGAAATATCTCCGCGGTCTTTTTCTTCCAAGATATTTCCCAACTCATTTAATTCGTTTACATCACCCTCACTTCATTATACTCATTCACTTAACCACTCCATATCATTCTTTCCGTAGCCAACTCTTAACCATTTCGGTACGCAAAACGGAGAGGAAGCATACGTAGGGCAAACAATCATTTTCACGCGTGAGCGGAGAAGCGGTAATTTGAGGTTGGAAAGAAAAAAAACAATGGGTCTCATAGTGAGAGTGAACGATTTGGAGCTAAGTACTTGGAGGGATATCCACAAACCGAAATGTTACGGCCATGAGTTGGTTGCAATTTTTGGAGAAATTTAGGGGTTTTCACAAAGAGGTGACTAAAACATTTACCAGGGTCCTTCAATGGAGCCGAGGTCGAAATATGAGACATTAAATTCAGCACATTGTAGTCTTTCATTGCGGAGGCAACGTAACTACCTAGACAAGGTGAAAGGTGGTTCAAAATTAGAGAATTCCTGCTGAGACATGGGAAGCAAATACTCAAGTCACCGAGGTATGGATGTTTCCATTTTTAAAAAGGGTATTCCTAGCTCGACATTAAAGAATAAGTGGAGGAAAATGTTACTCATTTTAAAAAATTATCACTTGTGAAGGTAGATTTGGTACCTTCTATGTTTACCATATTTGGTTAATGATGCATTTCTTAGAAGAAGAAATCAACACCCCTTTTTCTTGCTTCATAGTTTAAGAAAATGGCCTCAAGTGTTCAAATGAGAGTTCAATTTAGAGCAACCTTATACCATGGTTTTGGTCAAAATCTTGATTGAATATCATTTAGAAAAATAGGAATGGTGGGATTGAAGTTCTTAGTGAGAAATCACTTTGAGGAACCCAAGGAACCTCCACACGAAGGCAAATCTACAAAAAGCGAGAAGATGGAAAACCTCCAAAGCGAAAGCGGTAAGCTGATAAACAATACAAGAGGATAGGGAAGAAATGATTTACGAGAAATTGGCCCAGAATTAAGAAGCGACTTAAGAAAGAAGATAATAAGGAAATGCGGAAGAAAAAAGGAGAAGGGCCATCAACCCAGAAGCGAAGCCACGGACTTAGAGGGATACCAAGAAAACAAGGTTAGACAATGGAATTGTAAACATTGAGGATGAAGAAACACGAGCATCGTTGTGAGGGAGGATTTTGATGAAGAGCGCTAAGAAATAGACCCGAAGCACAACCAAGAAATTTACAATTATGTTGAGACACTAGAGAAGAGAGCTTGAGAAAGTGAAGACAGAACTCCTAGTCCACCAAAATGCGCAATTGATATCCTAAGAAGAGATAAATATGAGTTAGAAGTACTCGACGGGCATGTCGAGAATGGGAATGAAATTATAAAGGGTAGTTTAAGCTAAAAAGCGTGTGAATTCGAATACTGTCTCTACAATTGCAAAAGTTGTACAGAGCCGGTGAAAAATTGAAAAATAAAGTTAACGGGCACTCACAAAATTTGAGATTAAAGTTGGTCATAAGGAAGCCCGGAAAGGCCATTGAGCGCCGAGGCAAGCGAGAAGAAGAGGGTTGGATGTCCTTGCGAGAGGTATCAAAGTTCATGGAATAGTTGCATGAGGACATGCAAGAACACAGGTAGAGGTATATTCGAGCTTCAAGATGTTCTTCTGTGCCACCATTTCCACTTCATTTTCCTTTGTCCATTATTAATTTCGAGCTTAAATGATCAATAATATTAGTTAAAAATTTCTTTGAAATTGTATATAATGTCTAACTTGCTATGTTTTCATGATTTCGTTGTTGTAGTACTTTTTGGTACAGCTACATAATGCGGACGTTACGCAGCTAGTTACTGATACTGCGAGCGTAACATGTCCTATCGAGTTCTAGGTGTCATCTCGGGGAAAAACACATATGGTCGTATTCCACATCATTCCCTTATCATTTGTTGCTCCCCCACGAAGTCCGAGTTAAAGTATCAAGCGGTTATGCACGAAGAAGAGAGCGTTTCCTATCAAAACACGGACTCTACGGATGTAGAAGTAAAGCACAAGGCTTGTTAATAAGAGTTTTAATTTGATTAGGAATGGGAAAGACACTTATCCTATTTTTCTCAAGAAGTAGTTATGTATTTTCATTATAAGTATCATTCTAGTTCAGCTCCAATTCATTTCAAGTTAGATAATAGCACTCTAGTTTAGTCTTAGTTCTTTGTATTAGCATTCTAGTTTAGTTGTTATCCATTGCATTTTAAATTGTATTAGTTGTTAAATTTAGATACCACGGTCTTCATTATCTACAAATTTCTTTTGTTCTAACTTCATATTAATACATCATCATGCGAATGAGAAGCTAGTACTATCGGTTTAAGACTTTGAGTATTTTGCAACCTTTTTACAATTTCACAAACAAACCTTCTCTCAAATACTATTCTAAAAAAGAAATCTATAACTTTTTGAATAAGGCACAATAGTGCTAAATTGAGTTGCGAGGAATAGAATTAGAAGTTAGTTTAGAGTAGAAATCTTATTGTGCTACAAATGTTCTTTTCCAATTATGTTCCAATAAACCTTTAACCATGGATGAGATGTTGTAACATTTTGTAAGTTGATTGCTGACTTAGGAAAACCTCAAGCTTTGCACTAAAAAATTATCCTTTTCTCAAGCTATTCCAACATATCTCTAAATGAATGAATTGGATGAGTTCATGATATGGGTTATAAGTTCATGTTGTGATTTGTTTCTTTGCTATGAGTCCTTATCCAAGCTTTGCATTTACATCCTCTAGTGCACACTTAGTTTAGAATAGCTTCACTCTTGTTTTAGTATAAACTTCTTAGCTCACGCAACATAAAACCATAAAACCAAAAACATCATAAAAACACTAAACACAACGTAGTAAAAAACATATACCTGAAGCACATACAATGCACCACACTTCCTTGAGTTTACTAATACTGGTTGACAATTAATGACTTCAACTTAGGAACACTAAGTTGAGCACAACGATCTTCTGTGTGACCAAGTTCATGATAGGCCGGGAGCGAGGAAAATTTTAACCCATGTGGCATGCACCCTACATTGTTAAGCATGTTTTATGGAATGGGACCTACAATCTTATTGGTTACGAAAGGTGTTGACGGTAAAATCTGTCCTTGCAACGGCGAGGGATCTCCACAGTAAAGGTCCCAATTGAACCAGACGTTTGGACTAGGGATCCGTCCAAGGTGTCCTGTAAGGTCGACTACCTTGATTTCTCCCTTTGCTTTGGGTCTCGCTTAAACTCTAAAACGGTGGATACACACCTAATCAAGCTGATACAAGACATATGATTGATGCATTAAATGTACATATGACACTGTGAGGTAGCAAGAGAAAATAATAAAGCATGAAGACCGAAGGAAATGTTGTTAGCAACACTTCATTAGGTTCATGCTTGTAAGTTGTTACGACCATGAAAGAAACGAGTTCCTCATGGCGAACACCATTCACTTCCTAAAGGTTTTAAATGATAACACAAACGCGGATAAAAAAAGTCATCAACATTCGCTAAGAAAGTGAAATGAACTCAACCATTAAGATACTCGACAAAGAAGCTTGTTATTATGGCACAGCAGTGTGAGTTAAAAGATACGATTCCTTAATCTAAAGATGTTCGGAAACTGAAAACATAATACTCAACGGTGCTCATATACATGACAACATCGGATCCAAAAAGGGTTTTTTCAAAATGCTTGTATTAATGCTTAAATGTATAATCCTGCGGTAATACAATATACTCGATTCGAGTCCCCAAACAAAAAGATTCTCTTACAAGAGCTCCTGAAGGAGTATTTATAATACAAAACCTGCCCTTTGGGCTTCCTTACGACTTTTTCATCTTCACGACCATTGGGTTGCCTTGCGACCCGATGCAGTCTGCGATGCGACCTCAAGCGGTCTGCGACTTCGCGACCTCCATGGATTTGTGAGCTGCGACCTCCTTGGATTTGCGACCTCGCGGCCCTGAAGTCGTTGGGTCGTTGGGTACGCTGTTGTCGGGTTTTTTAACGTGTGACTCGGCGGCGGCGACCTGCGTGACTTGCGACCTTTGGGAATTCCTTTGCTTTCTCTTTCGGAGATCTCATGACCTTGTTCTGCGGAGGCCCTAGCCTTAGCCCTTGTCATGAAACAACAACTTCTGTTCTTTGGTGATGTCCTTGCGCTAAGGGACTTTTCATGTGATGATAAGTGGGAGAATGGTTTACTTTGGTAGAATGCGAGCATCCACATAACACGAGGTTTGAGTTTGATGCGAAACTCGGATGCATCCTTCGGAGAGAGCTGAGTTTTCCAATTTGGGTAGACATAGGTGTTCCGACATCTTCTCATATAACTGCGGATAAGCGAATTTAAATCAGCCATATGTATATATACATACACACATATTAGGGAATCAGCATAAAAAATGCAATAACTTTATCACGATTAAAATTAGTTGGACCCTGTGTGGTGAGCCTTTGTGTCACTATGTCATCGGAGTGAATGGTGTGGGATCTCTGCGCCTCTTCAACTACGTAAATGCATATTAGTATGGTTGTAGACCGAGGTTCGGTGCAAACTCAATTGATGGGAAGTGTTGGCTTGGAAACATGCTCCTTATGTCTCTGTGACATCCACTATGATGTACTCTAACGATACATTTTTTCAGCTGCGGGGCAGGCGCTAAGTCTGCATGTTAACACGATGAGCGAAGGTGAGGGTGCTGCTCCTTAGTGAAGTCGCGAGGTCGCAACGCTGGTGGGGGTCGCGGTACATCGACTCGTTCTTGAGCTTTTGCGATCCGGCGACTGTGGGGAAATGCGACTCAAAAGTTTGTCCTTCAAAATGCAACTTTGTAGGGTCGCACGGTCGCATTGCGACCCATTCCTACGATCTTTGCCGGCCTAGAAACTTGTGGGAAATGCGACTCAAAGATGTCCTTCAAAATGCGACTTTGGAGAGGTTGCACGGTCGTGTTGCGACCCATTCCTCGATCTTTGCGACCCGGCGACTTGAGAATAGTGAAACCTATTGATTTTTCATGAAGTGCGACCTCATAGAGGTCGCACGATCCTGGTTCCCGTCGGTCGAATGTTCACCCTACTCCTTCGACGCGATGCAGGTTTCGAATGCTCAACTTAGATTTAATTTGTGGCATGATGACTAGTGTCGTTGCGTGCCTCTTGGGATGAGGCACGCGAACCTAAGCATAGCCATGACTTCGGAATAGTAGCAAGGTGTGTAGATATTTGCTATGTGGTAGCGCCTTCACAGAGGAAATAATTCCTCGAGTGGCGATAAGGCACCCGCAAATTACGTGTATTGTTCACACTACGATTATAACTTGACTTTGACCTTAAATATATGAGTAGTTAACCTTGTTGGTGCAGAACCACAGTTGGAGGTGTTGGACTTACGAGTCATGAAAGTTGCGGCGGAGCGCGACGTCTTGCGAAACGCTCATTTCTCAGTTCTTACTTGCCGTGCTAACGAAATCCAAATCGAAGGGGTTCAAACTTCTTTCCATGTAAGCGGTCATGTCGAACATTTTCATTGCATGCCGGTCGAGTGGTACAACGGTAGTCGCCTGTCGCATGTCGGGTGCCGAGCTAGCGATTCTGTTGTGTATCGACGATCTTTTCGATTAGAAACCTGCGTTTGAGGGTAGCGACGTAATTTACGTTCATGCATGGCAACATGCATGGGAAGCTTGCGTCCATGTAATGCGGCATGAAGCGCGAGGACTGGGTGCAGCTCCAGAAGCTTCACAGTGGACGCGTGGAAGATCGACGTGGCGTAGTGTGGCATTTCGATTTTACAATCATGCGTGTTGTAACTCCCTCCAGTGACGTAACATACCCTTTTGACGCGCGATAGTTATTCAAACATGCTGGTAAGTAGATACGCACAGATTTTGCTACTGTGTTTTAAACACACATTTTGATTATATATACGCTCCACGGAATAAAAACTTGTGTAGAAACGTTTAGCTCATTTGTAATGTTTTTCTCATATAGTTACCATTTTATATGCTATCACTCCTCCAATCTTTTATTGTTGGAAAACCATATGGTTCATGCACGCCTTTGCCGAAACATGGTTGTATATTATCGTATATCCTTTTACGTGGATCACCAAATATATATGTTTGCTCAAAAACCTTTTAACATAGTTTGAAAAGCTTCGGCCTAAGGTATTTTGATCCCAATTGTAATGTCTGTTCCAAACTTTATTTAGAACTTCGGAATAAAAGTATTTGAGCCAATTCGCAACGCACCAATTATAACTCTTGTTCATTATATATATACGCTCCATATTTTAAAACTCGGCGTAGAAACATTTACACCAGCTGCACGCGTGTTCATGCGCCATGTTTTAATACGAGTTGACCGCCATATACGCATGCCCCACATGCTTTATCACGGATTAGCGCACAATAAAATATTGGATCCATACACGTGTCCATGCAACTACGCGCCATGTTTCACACGTCGGGTTGAACGCCATATATATACCTACCTCACGTGGATTAAAACTACACCATCAAAATTTTGTGCCCATTTGTAAGCATCTATGGTTTTGAAATCATATGTCTTTGTCCCTTTCGTGCCTTAATTTAATCACATAACGTTTATGGTTGGCGATTTTTCTCAGTTGTTAGCGAATGGATAAAATTTTCATACCAAGGTGGACATCTCATCATGTGGCGTTTCTTGCTTTGAAAAATGAGATTTGACATCTACTCACTTCGACGAACGCAGGATGTCTTGTGAAAGCATTGGAAATGTGAGGTTGATGAAAGTCTCAATCATATTCATCCTATTTTATAGTGAAATCATATCCTTCAAGGGGTGCTATTTTTTAAAACAATGTAGCTTCATATGGTAGACTAGTCATTTGTTCAAGCCACATTGATGGCCTTACATATTTACCTTTCCTATCTTGTGGTTCTAGAGACTCTATTTGTGTATGCATCAATGCACAGCTGCAAAAGGTGTATGCATTTAAAACATAACCTTTTAGGTTCAATTGAAGTTCCCATCTTTTATGGTCTCGCATAGGCAAACTTTATGGATATGTAAGAGCAAAAGGAATAGGGTTTTAAGGCCCTTTCATTCCTCCATATTGTACTCCTTGCAACATAAATAATTCCACACTATGTAGCTCAAAAAATAATAAATGTTGCTTCTCAAAAGGTGCGTTGACATATTTGGAACTTTGCGGTTGGCTTGCCACCGCAACATGTGTGCTTTCACCCTGCTGCCGGCACGAACGCACCTTGAATGAGATTGCCATTCTCTAGAGAAATCTTCGAAATCACACTTTGTTCACGGGCTATACTTCGGGCTAGGCTTGTCGAAGTGGTGAAATATGTTCCTTTGTGTGCACACATCGACATGGATGGTATTGTGCGGGATCTCCAAAAAATTCCCTTTTGAATTTATTCTTGTTTTGTCTCCTCCTAAAATGGCGACATAGGATTGTTTCTTGATCGAGCACCCCCACCAAAATGTAGCTTCCTAGTAATTGTGTCATCATCATTTTCATCTTCAAACAATCTCATCACGAAGGTCGTCAAGCGTCGATAGAGCAACACCATGATGGTAAGAATGTCATATTCTCCATACGATAAGAGTATGTTGTCATTCTTAAGCATCACAGTATTTGTGCTCACTGCAGAATCAAATGATAGCCTTACTCTTGCATCTTGAGAAGCGTTATCATTTTCCCCGGACGCATATCCCGAGAAACATTAGCTTTGCCACTTTGTTTGTGTTCTTGTAAGAGAGTCTTCTTCCTGGTAATTCCCCAACTTCTCTAACCATTGTGCTCTTGTTAGTTGGGTTCCAATCTCTTCCTCCCAACGATGGTGACATTCTTTGGTATATCATACGCGAGATCGCACAGCACGTAACATTATACACTAATTAGTTTATAGTTACATTTTAGAGGTGCCCCCAAAATAATAAATATTAGACTATGAGCTCGGCGAAGTACTAAAACAAAGTGCACGGACAATCCATGATGCAAGCGCTCTTAATGTAAATACACACAAGTTTCCTTTCGAATGTATGCATGGTGATCCTTCACACATGGCGTGATTGCAACAACAACGCTTTGATCATGAGAAGGCGAGACAACTCATGAGGGGTTGGGGATAGGTTGTTTCGGGATGTCACTTTGATTGCGAGTTGGGTGAAAGACCTAATGACTAGCGAGCGAGAGGGGGACCGAAATTTTAAATATACCCAAAATTTTGGAGGTGGTGTTGTAGCAACTACAACGGAGAAGGGTCATCCTCTAGATCAACCCGGAAATGGGTTGTACCTTAAAAATATTATGCATGAGTCATTCATTCATGTTTTGTGTACATGGTGTTCTTTTCATTTGTATGTTTGGCTTGGTGTGCTTTGCGAGTGTTTTCCTGCTTATTAGGTCATTGCTTATTTTGCGGATGTCTATTACCCCTTATGTCGGTTTCGCGAATGGTGCTTCCCGCGATGCCGAAACTGTCTTCAACAACCTCGGTGATTTATGATCTCTTTGGTGAGTGGATAGATCTTCAAGGTATCTTATGGGACAAACTATGAACAATTTCATGGTGTGGTGTTGTTGTTGAACTATTAAGCGAGGCGATTACCCTAGGCATTCGTGCATTGGTTGTTAACCTAGACTCACAACTTGTTGTTCTTCAACTTAATATGCATTATTCGGTTAAGAAAACCTCACATATTAAGGTTCTATTTACGTGTTCATTTGTTGGAAAGACATTTTGATTAAATTACATATCAACATATTCCTAGGTGAATGAATGCATTAGCGATACGAACGGCTAACATTGTATTAGATATACATGGCATAATTTGTAAAAATAATCATCGCACAGCAGGTATCCATCGCAGAGAACGGTATATATATATATATATATATATATATATATATATATATATATATATATATATATATATATATATCGAATGTTTTCATTAGTGTGCATCATAAAGTTCAAAAAACATGTGCGTTTCAATTACATCCTGAGACATCTGTGTCTCTAAAAAATATACGGAAAATAAAACCTAGGTGTCTACTCGACGCAAGCGCTCATTGTGTATACTTTGCTGAACAAGTCACCTCAACAAGTGGTAACTACGGGCACCGACACCCCCCATGGTGTGTCTGCGGGATGCTAGGGACATCATCGAATCGCGCATAGTACGGGATCCCACGGAAATTCCCCTCCAAGTTGCATATGATTTCCTCATCACTCCCCTCGCTCACCATGAGGGGCAGCATTAAAGTCATGGGGGATCCACCTCTCTGTTGGGGACATACTGGGTCTCTGGGAAAAAATATGCACACATGGTTAATGTCGAGAACATGCATAAAAAATCATAATACTCGTGAAAATAAATTTGAGTCTTACCGAGTAATTCATCCCAATCCTCTCATGCAGGAGTGGGAGGTATGCATCACCGGTGAAATGCGCCCGAGGTAGGGCCAATCCTCCACGATGATCGGATGTCGACGGGGAGCCACTCCAAAAAAATCTGGTCTCCCGGGGACATGCGGCCAGCCACCCACGGCCTTGGCATCGAGCTGCCCAACGAGCCATGCGCGAAATACATGTTGGTGGTGTCGGAACCATCACCTCATCACTGAAGTATTGGTAGTCATTCCAAGATGAACGATACCACAATGGACATGTTGGGCACCTTGGCTGATTTTCTTGCACTTTTTCGGTTGATGTTTCAAGTTGATTGTCAACTGCCTCTCTGAGTTGTAGAGAGTTGGTGTCATGCAATCTCTGACCAATGTTTTGTGTCTTTGTGGCCTCTTGTGGTGCCTTCAATCTTGCGGCTCATAGTGGTGTGAAACACTACCTTTAATGCCAAGTACGGAATAGTTTGAATATCAACCTAATGCCTTCTTGATCCTTTCATACCCACCAAACACCACTGTCGATCACCATACTCATGTTCTCCATTGGGGCCAGGTGCGGTCGGGATTGGTCTGCCTCCCTCGCGACAACCTTGTTGTAGAGCTAAACATACAAAACCCATTCTTAAGTTCTTGATCATGGATAATGAACTTTTCACGATCAACGTCCGGACACTAATCAAGTATTGCCAGCAACTCACGGTTGAGCTGCGGGGCATGGTGTCATGAAAAAATTTCCTAAGCCCACAATCTCTAATAGCTTCCATGCATCTTTCGTTTTCCATGGCAAGTTCATCTTCTTCTTTGTGTTCTCGTTCTTTCCATTAGATCACCATTTTTCCGCTTTACACTTGAAAAAACATTCATATGTTGTTACATACTAAAATTCTTGTGTTGCGGTTAGCGCGCCCGATTCGAAATGTTGTTTGGCGCGAGTCGTGCCTCATGTCCGCGTAGCACGTCGTTCCCCTAAATTTTTCCAAATCCCCCCATAAACATAAAAAATCGAGTTTGCGAGGCATGAAAAAGGAATCAAAATGGGGAGGACATTTCGCTCTTGCAAATTCGACATATTAAAGGATTGGTTTTCCGGATACGCTATTGCGGCGCAAAATCGCAATGTAAAAGGGTAACTATTGCTCTGAGAGGTAAGTGAAAAGTATTTATTTTTTACCATTTTTGGCATTTTATAACTTTTCAATCCTAATTAGGTTTTTAAAGACATATTTTTCGATTATTTCTTTATGTTGTTTAGAAATGGGTTTTACGTCGTCTCTTGTGGTGACGAGTTTTTAAAAAATAAACTGCGATGAAGTACGGGTGTGTTTATACTTTCGGACTTGGTAAAAACATGAAAAATTCATTGTTGAAGTCATATTTCAACTCTTTTCAGGCTCTCTAAAAGCGAAAGATTGAGATTCTTTTGTTGTTTTGAACTCGTTAAGTGGGCATAAAGTAATGTTTAATATGTGTTTGCCTTTTCGGTGGGATAGATTATTTACAAAAAAGAATACCTTAGCCTATCACGACTAAGAGGTTCTCTCGAGACATAGTTTTCTACCTTTTTAGGATGCAACCGGAACTATCTCGAAAAGGGACACCGAGTGGAGTTTTTTCTTTTGCTTCTTTTCAAACTCTCTAAACTTTGAAGGGTAGAAGTTCTTCCTTTGTAAGGCACCCATTTAAAACCACAATGACATCGAAATGTCACCCTTGTGCGTGGCGAGATCCTCCTTCCCAAAGGCTCGTAAAATGTACTAGGATGGATTTGTCAGAAGGACAACAAAATTACGGAGACAAGCATATACTGTCACCTTCAAGCTTGTTTTTCAAAAATAATTAGGGTACTACTTCCAGAAAATGGTGGGGAAAAATGGAACCGGTTCTTCGTCGTGTTGTGTGCTCTTGAACTTGACACTCATACGCATTCGTGTTAGGTTGGGGACATTTCATTTCGTCACATTTTGCCTCCATAGGTTTGGGTAATCTCTTGTGACCTCTCATCTTGCTCTTTGCCACATCATCATGACCTGAGATCCCTTGATGTAAAAATACGCAAAAATCCAGTCGTGTTGCTATATGTATTTCAGAAAGTTTCGGAAGCTACGATTTTCAACCTCCCTGCGGTCCTCTATTTAGTCTTCGATTCATTATCATCATGTTTCTCTATCTTGTGTGGGGAAAAATTATGGCCCTCCTTCGAATTCTTCACTTCTGTCGACTTCGACTTATTATCCAGGAAGTTGACCTAGAGACTCCCCTCCGTACCTTGGATCTTGCATGCCCTCGGTAGCAGGTTTTTCCCAGTCGATGACAAATCCACATCATTGGCCTTCGATTGGTGATTACGCGGGTATTAGGCATGAGATCAACATTCACATTAGTGAATTGTATGATAGAAACCATTGTCATTATTGGTGGTTTCTCTCATTCCTGGTAACGACTTTCATCATTGTTTGGTAATCGGGGGACTTTATTGCATATTCGACTTCCCAAATCACATATTCACATGCTTGAATTTGTATTCTTGGTCGGGTCAAGATGGAGCGCAATACTGGGTTTTACGATAAGATCTAGGGGTACGGGATATTGTGGTTTATCATGACTTATTGCATGAATCTTTTTATTGGATGGGCGTGACCATACCGAGTCTGTTGTTGATCATAGAGCGGATGGTAGTCGCCACCTCGGATCTCGGTTTATGTACTCTATTATGGATGATTGCGCCCATACCACACGATCATGTATCGAGAGAGATCAATTTTATTTGTACTTGCGGGTCTTCGACGAGATGTGTTTGGTTCGGACGCGCGTTCTCGTAAGCATTTCACCCCTCCCTCTCTCTCGGGACCTCATGCTTTAGGGAGCATCTGTTACACAACATTTTGTCACCATCCTGCCAATCCCCATCTAGCACATTAGAGGACTATTTGTGTGTGACTTATAGAAAGTGTCATGACTTGCAAAGACCATCATTGAATCCCTTGCCACGAGGACAACATTCCTTCTGTTGACAGTTCTTCGGCCAGACCATCGAAACACATATTTTTTGGGTTGGCCTTTGGTAGGTCGTTGTGCCCTCGCGCGATGAGGAAATTAACATTGAGCCCCACGCCCATTAGTGCTGTTGTCCCTGGTGAGCTACCCACACTAAGAGGCATTTTGGAATGTTTTTTAAGAATATACGGTGAAGATTCCATGCTAAGAACTTTGTGGGCGAGTCGGCTTGGGTGGTTAGTGAATAACCACGACCACCCTCCTTTGGCCTCTTGTTTCCAACTTTTTGGGGGACCACTCCCAAAGAATAGGCACTCCCTTCTACCATTGTAAGGATCATGTATATCTCTCTATAAATAAGCTATCTCCCATTGATACACTAATTTGAACGATTAAGGCTAAACAAGCTGAATAGATAAAGAGAATTGCTAACATTTTTGCTAGTGAGATAGGCGAGAGAAAGAGACATTTGTCGAGAGAGAGCTTAGGCTTGTGTCCTCGCCTCGTCCTAATTCCCAGGCGATCTTTCGAGCAGTCATCGCCATTGAACATTGAAGGAGGGGTACACGTGTCAGAACTCAGGTGTAATCTCTTTCTTTCTATTTATATATACATGGCTAATGTAAAGGTTTTCCCTCTTGTGTTGATATGGTTTATTTTATGCAATATGTTTAATCTTCCTTATCTAATTAGCTATTAGTTATGAATATAATTATTGTCTTGTATGTTGTTTGTCCCTTTGATCTTTGTGCAGAATACGAGTACCATTGCCAGAGGCTAACGACCTTCCGGGGACAAAGATCAAGAGGCACATGCTTCTTATCATTGTGACAATCGTGTTGGAATACAAGTAGGACATTCTATCCGAACCCTATTTCATTCGTAAAATAGGAACCTACACATTATCCTGTTCCCTTGTTGCTAGACCCACTCTGAGGCTAGAGGATCGTTCTGTCTCTGATTTACTGTGGGAACAATACCAAAAAGCTAGATTTTTACTAGTAGGGCCAAAACCTTCGAATTATTCATGGCGACCAATGCACCATTACCTACTAAGAATCCCCCATATCCATCATCCCACCTTTCCTAATAGGATGACACATTATTTTTTATCTAACTTGTTATGATATCATAATGATCAATGGGTAGATGAACCATGATTGGTTTCTTGTCTATTGTCTCGTCGGATGCTCGGCCCAAAGTCATGTTCAACTATGCCCATGGGTTCTTGCAGATGAAATTCATGATCACTTCTTGAAATCCCGGACGAGAAGGGTATCCAAATACACTTTCGTGTTTCGGTGTACATGTTTTCTTGTTTTCAATCCGACAAGTTCCAATTTGATGTATGACTAAATGGTGATTCTCGGCGGCGGTCCGCCGATTTTATGAACCACTTTATTGATGAAGGAGCAAAAAAAATATTCCTACAAGAGTTTTGTGAACCTATTTGCTCATCTAGAAATCAATACTACTCAACAATACCACGAGCCAAGGATAAGTAAGGAAATCAAGAAAGGTGATGTAGTTGACGGATCGGATTAGGACAGGCGATTGGTACCTCTACAAAAAACTACCACAAAGATCGAGTTTATGGTAGTGAATTAGCTCCATACAAAGCTGGCCAAGTACCTCTCTATGAGAATCTTTTCACTTGAATATATCAAACGAATGAAAATGCGGATGAGGTGCATTTTGTCTCTACGAGAAGAAGTCACAATTCGAGGATCAAATCACGATTGGTCCATTTATTTGCAACAACGAACGAGAGGATGAGGCGGATAAAATTTTGAAGGGATGAAGTTCACACATATAACTTCACTTTGTCCTATGATCCAATGGGGATCATCTCCAAGAAAGGAAAATTGAAGAAACAGAGTCCACACCCTATATTCATACCCACAAATTGGAGATGGAAAAGTACATGAAACAAGAAGAATGTGTAGCGAAACCCTCTGGGAGGGAGAAGAGTGAGGTCATCTCTACTTCGAGAATTCAAACACCCACTCCACGAGAGAAAGGCTGCCCGGGAGTTCAAGATGAAAAAGGAAAGGGCACAGAAAAGGAGATAGGAGGCAAGAGGGACTAGGAGGATCAAGCAGAGACATGGATAGTGATTCCTCCACTAAATAATTAAAAAATGAGAGAAATACGAAGGAAGAGGGCCGGAATCCACATGAAAATTGACCGGGCGGTGAGAAGGACCAACAAACTATCATCACAATCGAAGATTCACCAACCTCATCTCTAGCGAGGAGGCCAAACAATTTTCTCGACATCCCTGCGCACTTGCCTGTGCCTTTCCAACGAGCGAGAATGTGCGGAACTCCTACATCCACTATAGGACAAAAAAATAGAATATCTATGATACATTCAAAGAAATAAAAAAGAACAAATGAGGTTCTTCGAATAACACATATAATCGATTTTGAAATAAACAAGCAACTCCCCGAGTAGACTTCTATCGACATTTTTGAATCTGAAAGGAAGAATGAAGATGACATTCTTGGAAAGCACAAATTCCTCGACCCAAAGGTGCATGAGACACGAGAAGACCTCCTTTGAAGTTTGATATAAAGCATATCCATCCTATAGATGAAATGGAGATGCATCGTGGACGAGAGGAAATGATCTCCTCCACTTTGACTGGTACAACCATGAGCCTCTCAAAGTGGCGAGGTTACATTGTCAACACCACAGACACAATTGAAGATGGAAAGGATCTCCTCCATGGCCAAAAAACTCAAGGATTACGACTGCGGAAGGATTTAATGATTCAAATTGGGTATGATCCATCGAACCTGGCAATGGCCGAAACACTAGTAGAATGAAAACATAGGCACTTTGAGAGCGACTCAAGATGCAATTGACAGGAAGATCATATGGATAAGGAGATAGAAGCAAATGAAACACATAAGGCGAGATATGCTACAATTAATCGTTTAACAAGCATAGCAACTCAAGAAAATGGAGAGTGAGATGGAGAAAATGATAAAGGAAAGGTAGAAAGAAATAAGGATGCGATAGAAGGGAGCAACTAAAGAAGCGATAAGGCGGCGGTTACCCTACAAGAAGTTCCTCTCCTGGGTGATTCCGGCCACCCACAACAAATATAGGTGCATGAGGAAAGGCATTGAGCGACTAGCTAAGGAAATAGAGAACATGTCCTTACATACATCGAGGAAATTAAGAAGGCGCAAGATCAACTTGGAGACCTACAAGAGCGGGTTTAAAAGGAAAGATTCAACACATGCCATATAGTTGCGAGATAAAGTTAAATGAAGGTTTGCGAGAAGTCCCTTCATGAGTCCTCGGTGGAAGTATGGTAGGAAGAGTTAAAGAAATTGTTTGGCTAGATATGATTGAATGCGCGAATGATATATGGCCATCAATTCAAATTATTTTTGAACGGAGGACTTAATCAAGCGGTGAAAGTTGCCATCAAAAAAGCAAATGATGAACTTGGAGATAAGCCCCGGACTTCTAACGGTATAAGTAGATTCCCAAATTCTATAAGGTCATGAATTGGAAAAATTGGAAATGCTCTGAACATACCATACTTGAGGTAAAAAGGGTGTTGAATAAGAAGGTTTAGTTACACGACTTTGAAGAAATATGTCATAGGTGGAGATTGGAGTAAGTAGATTTTTCATTAGAATTGAGCCACTCAACAAAAAAGTGATTGCCTTCACTATTTTTTTGTAATGATAGTGATGCCTAGGACATATTACGTAAAAATACTCATAGAGATTTCAAGGATACATCCAAGCATAAAAATATGAAGAACATGACGGGGGAAATAATTTGTGAGTGATCAACAATGATGTCTTCATACAACACATGAAATTAGACACATATTTCGATTTGAGACCAACATTTGTGGTAAGGCGGTAAGGAGGTCTCACAAAGTCGAAGCAGAACTAAGATTCCTACTCTGAATGTTGGGGTCCTATAAGAATAGGGTTCATAGTTTTGAATTGATTATGGTTAGTCTTGTAATATGTACATGCTTTGCTTTACGCAAATTGTTTTCCCATATTAAAAATAAAAAATGTAAAGAGGGTAAAATTCCTAAAATAAAAATCAAAGTACTAAAAGAAAAATATCAACAAAGAAAATAAAAATGTGAACCCCAACAAAAAGCAGAGATAAAATAGATCATGAAAGTGATGCAAATCCAAATGCCACTACTTTTTATTTTACTTTGAAAAATAAGATTGTGTGCGGCTTGTTAAAAATGCCACAATCCATGATAGTCAAACAACTTAATCTTGATTATTCATGTTTTTAAATTTCATGTTGATAGATAGAGAATAAAGATCTAGCCAAAAGCAGTTTAATCTTGGAAGATCGGTAGTTAGGTAGAGAATAATAAGGAGCTCAATAGTTTAATCGAGCCCTTGGAAGTAATACGGTTAGAATTAGATAGTTTGCTCTTAAAAGAAGAATAATAATAAGCGTATGCAAGCTCAAATACACCAAAGAAATGAAGAAAAAATGTTAGGATAGATGATGGGTAGAGAGAAGTAGTTTTCACAAGGCATGGATAAACGAAATTGGTCATTTCATATTTACTAATTTCCCTTCAAAATAATTTCCCTTAAAAAAATGCCCCCCTTTCCCTTCATTTTTTTCGACATTTCCCCTTACTTCACTCTTTCCCCTACAAAAAATCCCTTTTCTTAAGTTAAAATACATATTTTCCTTTGAAAAAGTAAAACCCCTTTATTAATTTCCATTTCATTCATAATACCCCAAAAAATTATAAATATCCTAAGTATAAATGATTAAATTTTGTGTCGGGTCTTTGTGAAAATATATCCATCCCTGAGATGAATTTTGCATTAAAAACTTAGCGATTTTTACAATCCACAGCTCATATACTAATTTTGGTTTTAAACTTTATTATATTAAATCCCCTAAATACCTTTATCTGTATTAAAATAATTCCCTCATGTGTATGTTTCCTAACCCATATTTTATTTTTAACTTTATGGTTTAAATTCCCCATGTGATATATTTTGGGCCCTTATTTATAATCCCGCCTATACTTCGACTCCCTACCCCATGCAAATAACCCTTTCTATAAAACCCGTCGCATAACTTAAAACGGGCCCCGTACTTGCATCTACTCCCCCGACAATTCATTCCCATTGGTCCATACGAAAACTGAGTCTAGATTGACCGGATCTAACGGCCAACAACCTCTATCGCACTCGAAAGGCCAAATTTTAACCACACACAGAGCGACTTTTAACCACCTCGAAATGTGTGGTTTCGGATCCCACGCCTTGCAACGTGGCGCGATTTGATTACATAACATCCTCGAAAAAATACCGCCCAACCCCTTTCGCTCATGCAAAAATCGCGCTTAGCGATGTTTCGCCGTTGTCAAACCACCACACGTTGAAATGACCCACGTTACGATGTTAATCATTGTTGATTAAAAAAACCCATATAACTACCCTTTTTGCAACCTTTTTCACTAATTTCGTACAAACTCGCTTAAACGGAAGTTATTTAAAACCCTAAATAATTGTTTCCCAACCACCACTTTAAACCAAATTTCAACGAGTTAAAGCATTTGTTGCCACAACCTTTGGAGAAATAGTCGGGAAGCATTATAAATATCCTTGATTTCGAGAGAACCTCGTGTCTCAAAATCCTTAGCAAACTAAAATCTTCATTTTTCTCTAGGTATTCCTCGGTACTTGGGTCAATACTTACAACAAGAGAATAATAAGTAATTGAACCTATTAGAATCCTTTGCGGACCTGGGAAGAGCCATGTTGCTTCCCTATTCTTTCTTTGCATACTGCGGGCATATTTTTACGAATTCCCAGACTTTGAGACCACTTTTGAACCTAAGGGTATAATTTGATCAATTTAAGTATTGTGAACGAAAGGATAGCCCTTGTTTCATTTCAAACCCATACCAACGGTCGCCAATTATATTTCGAAGTGCTCCTAAAGCCTAAATATGTTTTTTCTAAGTCAAAAGAGTAATCAATTGATAAAAATTAATAAAAGCCAAAGCTATCGAGGTAATCATCGTAAACCCTTTGCAACCTCCAATTGTAGATGTGGAACACTCCTTTAGCAAATATAGACTTTAAAATTAATGGCCAGGTCAACGGGTTTAATCTTCTTGAGCTCCACTTTTGGATCCATGACAAATCCATTGACCAAGATGATGAAGTTTTAATTTGGGAGTCTATTTTCCAAAGTATGTTGTCCCACATACTTTCTAGTGTGAGTAATCATAATTTTTCAATCTTGTTATTTCCACGATCGAAACCATTGTATCCCTTGGAAAATAAATTCTTCTCACTATCACAGGCGGGTCAATTAACGGAAATGATGCGGATCAACCTAGACCAAATTAAACCCCTTTATCTATTGAGGCCCTTACATAGTTATACCGAATGGACTTCCCCAAGAGGTTCCGGATATTCCAAATATTCATTCCTTCATACGCAGATACTCCCAAAACCAATCCTCCTTACCCATACGCAATATTTTCCGAAAAGTACCAGGCATATCATCACTATGTTAGCATCACTACATTTGGGTTATTTCACGGATGAGCATGTTGATGCTTGATCTTGGGTTTTCTTGTCTATTTTTGGTTAGCCTCTTGCTACCATTTTCAATTTTGCTTAGTATCTTTACGACTCAATTCTTGAACAAATGATCAAATTTTGCGAAGAAAATTGTCTTCAAATATTCCTCAATTTTATTCCACATGTTTCTATATTTCGGCTCTGATAGATTGCTATCCAATCTTCGGAAACTAGATGTGGAAGGGTAATCCACGTCAATTATCTTTTGGAATCCATTAATCAGAAAAATACTCCATACGGTCCACCTACCACAGACTTCGTGACTCTTTCATCCATCGTATTGTCAACATGCTAAACAACATTAGTCAACCAAGAGTTAGTGAAGGAAATTAAGAAGGTCCGCAATTATCGGAGAATATTAGGACAAGATATTGGTACTTGTATTAAAACCACATAGATATCGGGGTATATGGATCTAATATTATTCCCTATAGGCATGGTCTCCCAATGAGGTTATTTTCTCTTGAATATATCGGCCCGGATCCTTAATTCTAATACAATAAATTTCTTAGCGGCCAAAAAGAAGAC
Organism: Pinus albicaulis; assembly: GCA_034641835.2. NCBI lineage: Eukaryota > Viridiplantae > Streptophyta > Pinopsida > Pinales > Pinaceae > Pinus > Pinus albicaulis. The sequence goes on along the minus strand of JAXQQM020081665.1, from coordinate 89,167 downwards.
ATAGTTCAAGATAAAGAATCGGGTTGGCACTTTTATTTGTAAAAATAGATGCGAGGCCACGGGGGAAGAAAAACATTTGTAGGAGTTTAAATTCGGTCGGAGTTTTCAATGGTACTATGATCCTTTAGGAGTAATAAGCAAATTGAGAGTTAAATGTAAATTAAGTCCTTATGTACATGAGTCAAAACGAGATATTGAGAAATACTCCAATCGGTTTGAATGGTTGGAGAACACTTTAGAAAAAGGCCGAATCGCTTAAGGTGATACTAGTCACATCTTGCAAACTCTGACCCTGGGAATGGGAACTCTAAAAGAATCAAAGAAGAAGGATCATACACTTACGAAACTACCATGAGACCAAATTTAAAATGATTTACGAGGAAGAAGCAAAAATTAAACCACCTTAGTGAAGAAGTGGAAACCATTGAAGTAATTGATACAAATACAATGTTAAAGGATAATACCACAACGAGTTTCTAAAGAAACACACCGGCCTTGATTTCAAAACTCGGATTATTTAGAAACAACACGGTATTTAAGTATCTTCATCAACAAACCAACGGAGAAAGAGATTGATATTAAAGAAAGATACAAGGACATCAAGGCCATAAATGAGGAAATCAAGGTAGAGATATATTCCCAATATCTAAAATAGACTCCTGGTAGCCGGAACGGACTACTTTCTACCTTTGAGACTAATAAGATGCATATGAGATTTCTTGACCTGGTTCAAACTCCTAATTCATCTTAAGTTAAAAAAAGACATATTTTGAGGTCATGGCCAAGGATGTTCATCCTTTGGACCAGTCAGGTTCCCGCAAGCATGCAAGGCAAATGATATGTTCTATGGCCACCCGAGGCCCTTGAGTCCACGGAAGACGCAAAAAACCTCCGAGGCATTAGATATGAGTTAAAAATCGAAAAAGCTGTAATAGGGCCAAAGATAACGAAGATGGAAATCTCTCGGAGAATTTGGTTATTGAAGTAGGATATGATCTTAAGAATGTTAAAGTAGCGAGAAGAAATGATAAAAAAGAAGAATGTCGAATATTCTTTGCATTAAGAAAGCAACTCAAAATGGCTCCTACGAAAACATCCTCCAAGCTAAAGAAATTCTGAAAGTCAAAGCCAAAAGAATGAGTTGATGAATTTCATCCTTGATCCTCTTGTACAAATAAAGACGGATAATTTAGTACGGGAGAAACATGACGGATCAAAAGAAGTCTGTCCTTTGTTATTCAATAGTCCTCTTTGTTGTTCCTTTCATTGTCAAAATCATTTTGCCCCTTCGGTTCAATGGCTACAAATCTTCACAGTCACATCAACGATAACTTGACGAAAAAAATCATCTACAACGACACATCCTACGATGAAGCAAAAACATAGTAACATAAATGCGGGGAAATGTCTGTTCGGGATAAATGAAATCAACATGTAAGAACAACTTAAGTCTAGAGGATGAAAAGAAGTAGCACAAATCATGCATAAAAAAATGAGGTTCGGAAAACAAGGGTTGACGGAAGAAATTGAAGAATTTGAGAAATATCTAACCTTTGAAAGAACCGAAGTGGCACAAACTGACGGCAACTATGGGCCAATATCATTGAATACCCATCGATGATATTTGGCCATCTATTCGAGTTATCTATGAACAAAAAAGATCTAATCAAAGTAAACGGTGAAGCCATCGAAAAATCAAAGAAGAACTTGGCAAGAAACTTTGAAGAGGCTAATGAAATCATAAAATTCCTTAATTCCAAGAATAAGAAAGAACTAGAAGAACTTGGAATTAGTGATAGAAACAGAGATACATTTCTTGAAGTCACGAAAGTGAATTCAAAGAGAAACTTAATGTCATAAATTTGAAAGAAAAATGCCAAAATATGGAGCTTGTCTCATACTTCGAGGTTCATGGTGAAGTTTTATCTTGAGATAAGAAAGGCACCTTAAAATCTCACAGTTATTCATGAAAAATTAATGAAACGATAAGAAAATGAGAGAAGTGTCTAAGGAGCAAGCTAATAATTCAACCATGCGGGGAATTCAACGGGGAAATTTCTCTACAAGAGTTTTGAGAACCTTTTTTACACGCAACATGAGGTAAAACACCTATTCGTCAAAAAACATACATTTTCAAAATATACGGAAGCTTGATGAAATATTCAAAAGAGTGGTGAAGATCAACCGGAAGCGAAATTTTGGAAAAAGGATTGGTGATTCTTTGTGAAAATAGTTTAACGATGCAAAAATAGAGTAGTCAAAGGTAAATAGAGCATCGAGGATAAAGTAAAAAACACCGGTAACAATTGCGGTAAAAACAAAATAGTCAAAGAGTATCGAGTTTAAAGTATTAGGTGAAAGTCAAAATGTTAAAGTCAAGCGAGTTGAAAGATAAAGACAACCAACGTAAAGGACACTCAGCTGACCTTCGTTGAGAAAACATCAAAGAGACAAATCAACAACAAATCAAAAGACAACAAACAACAAATTAAATAAAAACATGGACAACTTGCATTAGTTGAATGGTTGTCTACTGTCTTCTTGCATGAAGATATTTATTTTTCCTTGAATAATTCCTAAGTTTGGTTTAGGATATTTTGTAAGAAGTTTTTGTATAAATACTTCACATTTTGAAGTATTGAGTGTGGATGAATTGCTGAACATTTCTATACTTGTATTGATACGAAACACGAGGTTCTTTGTAACATTTCAAGTCGGTAATTTGGGTTGAGCAATAAAGCATCATATTACAAGATTCATGTGTTGAGACGGTTTTTTGGTGAAGTACTTTCAAGCTGTTCTTTGTTATTCTTCTTATGTTTTTCACATACTCAGTATTTTATGAATCTAAATGATATAAATAGGAATGTTATTTCAAAATATGTTTAATCACACTCTGTATTGAGCGTTTTTTTCATTTATATGTTTCATCGATATCGATTAGGGAATTCTTCATTAGATCCCTAGTTTCGATTGACCTCTGTCTTTTCCTCATTATCCATGTCTGAAAACCCTTAATTTCTCTCTCATCTGATTCAGCCATTTCATCATCTTGACCTAAAGATACGAATTGACCCAACTATCTTGCCCTATGAACATTACCTTTAGAACTTGATTCTACTCTACTTCTTGATACATTGACTCCATTAGCCCAATGGAAAATAGACCTACAACTATCATTTGAATAAGTGATTCCACCACCGGACCAAATCAAAATCAAAACCCGATAAATCCCACATAATGACCTAAAATCAACAAAGATAAATCATATAGAGAGAGCCCTCTCACGAGAGCATTGAGAAGAGCTGAATCCTAAGGCTTAAAAGTAGGTTGTGGTTACCTCTAATATTCTTTAAACCAAAAAATATTAACAACCCTGGTGAATTATTGGAGTGATAACACCGAAGGGTGGGAAAATTTGGGTAGACTCCGGGGGATGATGACATTTAAGCATGATGATGAAACATGCGGCTCAACGGGTGTCTACATCAACATGATCCGGTGAGCTTGGACAATTGTTCGAGGATGTTCCAAAGTGTCCGGTGTGAGACGCTCGTGTCGATTTTAGTTACTTTGTAATAAACAGTGATTTCCTTTTAATAACGACGATCGGTTCCAAATAGTTTAAATATAAAATTTTATTTGGTATTAGGGGTACCGGACCCTAGTTTGTAAGAACTTTTCATTTCAGAAAGTACTTGTAATTTTTCGAGTTGGATCACCAATAAAGATCGATGCTGAATTCATGTGTTTTGTTATCTGGTGACGTTTTTCCCTTTTCAAGTTTTGATGTTTCCCACTGTAATCTTTTCATGTGCCTCATTTAAAATCATAATTATGTGAAGAAGGTTAAATTAAGATTTTGTTTAGAGCACCTCAGTCTTGTTGTCTTTACAATTTCAATGTTTTCTTTTGATGTATGGTTTAAGAATTCTTAGTTGCTCTTAAGTCATTATTGGAAAAGCACTTTTCTCCATCTCATAATTTCACTAGTTATAAAACACTAGTATTCATGGCTAACACGCATTGTTAAGGATACGATGCGTATACCAGTATTCTAATTTGACTCCATAGCCCAATGGAAACTATTTAAAGAAACCCTTAAATTCAACCACGAACAATCAAACAAAACAACTCCCACCTCGATTCAACTAGCTAATATCGGAAGCTCAAAACAAATCTAAATATAGAGAGACCGGCTCCTGAGTTTAGGAGGGCTAGATCCCTGAGCTTCAAGTGGTTTGATGTTGTTCTTTATAATTTAGTCTTGCCAACCTTATAAATTATAGAGTGATAACATAGTGGTGACCATCTTGAGGACATAGCGAAAATTTTCAATTTTCATCTAAATTCGGAAAACCCGGCTAAAAGCATTGAATGATACAACTTTCTTTTAAAGATTGGTTTCTTACGAGTCTTAAATAATCATAGCGATTTTTGAGCTAGTTAAGCTCTGAGAAATAATGTCCACGAGATCCCATCTGGAATCCAAATCACTCCCCTATAAGCCCAGACAATCTTGAGAAAATATTGAGGATAACTACTAGAACGAGAAGGGTCAACTAGTAGCGAAGTTCTTCATAGATCCGGCTCCTTACACCGATAGCTTTGTCACTTTTCAAGACATTCAATTTGATTTAAATTTTGAACCAGAGCTACTCAAAACCAAATCTCATATTTAGGGTAAACCTTACGATTTTTGATCCATCCATATTTCATACCTCTACCCATCCACCTTCATCCGCAATTCATCTTAAATGCCTTACCTCCACTAATCATGGCGACCATATATCACCCCATTGGTGCTACCAATACCTTTACCCACTATACCCTAGGATTTCCAATCTAAGATCCCACGGATTTGGGAAACCTTGATCCTATGAGCGCCCAACAACACATAGATAAAATGAATGACTGTTTGAAAACTTGTAAAGAAATTGATGATGACAATATCAAATTGAGAATGTTTGCCAGTTTAGGGGTGAAGTCGGGAAATGGTTTTAAAGGTTTAAATGCTAATAGTATTCATGGCCTCCTTCTTTTCACCAAACCTTTATCAACAGTCACGAGAAAAATCCATTGTATATTTTATCAAGTATGAAACTATTAAGAGATCTCCAAAGAGAGTGTGCAAGACTACTACACTAAATTTAACAACATATAAAACACACTCCCACCTTTAATATGAGACCACCCCAAGGGATAGTTACGCTAAATTCCCGAATGGATTTGACAAGACATGGCCTATCGACTTGAGAAAAGAGACTCATCAACTTTAGAGGAAACGCAAAAAGATATTGTGAGTGTAGAAGCTAATTTATTAGCTAGAAGGGCTAGGGTGAGGATGGAGAGGAGAGTCATAATAAGAGAAGAACCTATAGCCTCTACATCTCATGCCAAAATTGAAAATTTGGTAAGGACTATGGAAAGGATGATGGAGAGGATTAGTCTTAATGAAAGAGAAATAACCAAAGAAAATCAACCAGTACCCAAAAGCAGAAACCATAACCCAAGAAGAAACCCTCCATAGGTTAGATAAAGAGAGAAAAGAGGTTTTTATCAGCAGATTAGGCCTCCTTTTCAAGAAAAATATGCTGACGAAGATGAAGGAATAGTGGAGGAAGTGGAGCAAAATCATATTAATTTGATGGGGATTAATGAAGATGATTCTATTTTTCTTACTGAAGAATAACAAGACTTGTTTTCACTAACCCAAATAGACCTCAGATCAGAAGAATCTGATGATTGCAGACTGGGTTTTGGGAATTCCATTATTGAGGTCCACATACAATACAACATAAGAAGCAAGAAAAATTTAGATAATTCTAATAACAAGAATTCAGAAAATTATGCCAAGAAATTATATGAATCTGAAGTCAATAAAACAACATAAAACACCAAGAAAAATGCAAATAACCCAGAAAAGAAAAACACAAAAAATAGTGCCCAGAAAGCAGTAGATATTCATGCTAGAAATGCTCAGACAGACATCCCCAGTACAAGCAAACAAACTGAAGTTACCCAAACAATACAAGCTGAAAGAATTGATTTTTCAAACACACTGAAAAATCAAACACCATTCAGTATTGAGAGTGAACTTGCAAAAGTGAAGATATCTATCCCTCTCACTGAATTAATCAACAAAAATATCTACAGATCTCAGGTCCTAAAAGTTTTAAATATAGGGGAGGTTACAAACACTGTCAATTTGAATGATGATCAACCTGAACCCTTGTTTGGGCCTGAAGTGGATGGAAAACCCCAGGAAGGAGGTGTCCCTCCTTTTTATGTAAGTTTAAACATTCATGACAAGATTCTTCACAACACCATGTTGGAAATTTCGGGTGCATCACACAAACTTGTGCCAAAATCTTTCATGGAGAAGCTTGGTCTCGAAATCAATAGACCCTATAAAGATTTATACTCTTTTGACTCTAGTAAAATTAGGTGCCTAGGTCTGATCAAATATCTTTGTGTCACTCTAGCTCAGATACCTGTAAAGAGTTTAGTGATGGATATTGTTGTCGCTGAAATTCCCCCTAAATATGGAATTCTTTTATCTCCCTCGGGGGGAGAAAAATTACAAGGGACCCTACAATTGGACATGACATATGCTACAATTCCAGTGTTTTGTCAATAAAGAAGACTATATAAGGAAACATTAATGAAGTACATGGTAAGTAGCCAAGAGAAACCTCACAAATACCCTCTGTACTCTGTTCACACTGACCTTGATTCTTTCATTTTGTACAATTATGGAATCATTGATTCAAAAGTTTCCCATATAGAAAATGATTCCACGGAAAATAATGATAGTTAAATACAAATAAAACAACTAGATCCAGCAAATGAACCTCTTTGGAACATGAGTTTTGATGGCTCATGTGGCAAAGATGGCTTAGGGGTAGGCATTTGGGTGTATAATGTAGGAAACAATAGGTCACAAGGTCATTCATAAAAATTAAATTTTCAGTGCATAAACAACATTATAGAATATGAATATTTTCTTTTGGGATTACAAATGTTGAAAAAATAGGGAGCAAAAAGGATCTCTATACATGGTGACTCCGAGTTGGTCATAAAACAAGTTAAAGGACTGTATGTAGCAAAACATCCTAGATTAAGAGATTATAGAAATGTTGTCCTTGATATCTTGAGAACTTTTGAGGAATATGATTTAGTAGTAATTCCCAGAAACCAAAATGTCCTAGAAAATGGCCTAGCTTTTTCAGCAAGTACCTGTAAACTGCCTCACCCAAATAAAAAACATACAATTGAGGTCAAACATCGTCCTTCTATGCCAGATAACATGAGATACTGGCAAGTTTTTAGCATTGATAAAAAAATTGAAAGCTTCCTACAATATAAATATGAATTTGAAGACAATAATATAGATATGGATTGTGAGGAAGACTGTCTTACTAATGAGCTAAGTACTGAGGAAAAAAAAAGTTGTCCTAGAAATTGTTGTTTTAGATGTAAATACCAATGTAAATATTCCAGATAACAAAACTGTACATAAAAAAGAAAATCAAAAAGACCCGGAAAAAGAACAATTTGAAATACTCCAACTCAAAGACAATAATCTGCCTAGAGGGCTGGTCCCTTTAGAGGAATTATTTGACTTTAATGATGTGGCAAAGAAATAAAAAATGGAACCAACTTGAGAAAATATTGAGGAATGTAATATAGGCACTAAACAGAACCCCAAAATCATCAAACTGTCTAAATATATGCCTACTATTACAAAGAGAAGATATATAGCCCTATTCAAAGAATTCATTGATGTTTTTGCATGGAGCTATGAGGATTTGAATTCTTACAATACAAGCATCATTCAACATAAAATTCCAATTAAAGAAAATAAAAAAACCATTCAGACATAAATTGCGAAGAATAAATCCTGTTTTGATGCCTTTAGTTGAGAAAGAAATTAAAAAGATGTATGAATAAAAAATCATAGTACCACTCAGATACTCCAAATGGGTTTCCAATATTGTCCCAACTAGGAAGAAAACGGGAAAAATTAGGCTCTGTATTGACTTCATAAACCTTAATAAAGTATCACTTAAGGATAATTACCTATTACCAAAAATGGATCACATATTACAAAGGGTAGTGGGTTCGAGTAGGATATCTTTGTTAGATGGTTTTTCTAGTTACAATTAAGTGTTAGTACACCCTGATGACCAAGATAAGACAACTTTTATAACTCCTTGGGGGACTTTCCTGTATGTGAAAATTCCCTTCAGATTAATGAATGTTGGAGCTACCTTTCAAAGGGCCATGGACAATGCATTTGCTGATGACATTGGCCACTTTATTATGATTTACTTGGATGACATCACTGTGTTTTCTAAAACTAATGAAAAACATTTAACACACTTGAGGAGAGTTTTTGAAAAATGCAGAAATTTTGGAATTCCCCTAAATCCTAAGAAGAAATTATTCGGATTGGAATAAGGAAAATCGCTAGGTCATATTTTCTCTTAGGATGGAATCAGAATTGATCCTATCAGAATTGAAGGAATATTAAAAATCAACCATCCCAGAAATCTTAAAGAACTCCAATCATTCATTGGTAAAATCAACTTCCTAACGATATTTATACCAAACTTAGTATAACTTTTAAGGAACATTACCAACATTCTCGAGAAATAATTAGAAATAAAATAGACCATAGAAGAAAAACAATATTTTGAATTAGTCAAACTAGCATTGACAAAGGCCCCAGTACTAATCAGTCAAGATTTTATTAAAGATTTCATGATTTTTTCTTTTGTTTATGAACATACTATTGTTGTTTTTTTATTACAGAAAAACAATGAAGGACAGAAGCAACCAATAGCTTTTCTCAGCAAGGTATTAAGGGATGCATCATTGAAGTATAATATCATGGAAAAACAGGCTTTTTCTTTTATTAAGGCATTGAAATATTTTAGAGTCTATATTTGACATTCACATATCGTTGCTTATGTTCCAAATGTAGTTGTCAAAGATATCTTAACACAAAACGATCATGATGGAAAAAGAGGAAAATGGATTGCAATGATTGTAGAATATGGTTTGGAAATCAAGCCTACCAAGTTGATTAAAGGCCAAGGATTAGCTAAATTTATGGGAGAATCTAACTTTCATGCACTAGACATCAACATGGTACACTCATTAGATGATTAAGAGGAACTGGTGACTCCACCGATTGATGAAGCATTCCTGAATTCTTCATGGTATGCTGATATTATGTATGTACTGTCAAATCTAAATGCTCCTCCTAGTTTGTCTAAAAAAAAGGCTAAATTTCTGAAACTTAAAGTTGTTAAATTATGCATTTTGGAAAATGTTTTGTATTGGAAAGATAATGGAGGTATTTTTCTTAAATGTTTATTGAAGGATGATGCAGATAGAGTAATGAAAGAGTTCCATGGAGGTGACTGTGGTGGCCATCTCTATTGGAAATCCACTGCTAACAAGATCATAAGAGCTGGTTTTTATTGGCCCACCCTTTTTCTTGATGTCCATCAGATGGTTACTGCTTATCATAAATGTCAAATCTTTGAAGGGAAGAGAAAGTTGTTACACTTACCCCTAAGACCTATTTTTGTAGAAAGCCATTTCCAACAATCAGGTCTAGACTTCATTGGAGAAATTCATCCCCCATCCTTTGCCCAACATAAATGGATCCTCACTGCTACAGATTATTTCACTAAATGGATAGAGGCCGCCCCTTCTAGCAAGGCCACAGACTCTATTATAATAAAGTTCCTAGAAACCAACATCCTTTATAGGTTTGGTTGTCTTAGAAAAATCATTACATAAAATGCTACAGCCTTTACATCCAAAAATATGGTTGATTTCTGTCACAGGTATCATATAACGTTGGGGCATTCAACAAACTATTACCCTTAAGGTAATCAACTAGTTGAATCTTCAAATAAAATCCCGGTGAACGTCATTAAAAAGCTTATGGAGGAAAATAAGAAATCATGGCACAATAAGTTGATCAATGCTCTTTGGGCTGATAGGATCACCAAAAATAAATCAATTGGCATGTTACCAATTGGTTTATGGAATGGATGTAGTGTTTCCTTCCTTGGGAGTTCCGGTAATGAAGATAATCCAAGAGATTCAAGCTGAACCAAGTGACATTCAAAGGAGGATAAATGACACCATACAATTGCATCAGTCCGGAGAGGACATTTATAATTGAACGAAAGTAATCCAAGAGAACATCAAAAAAATATTTGACAAAAGAACCATGGCCAATGATTTCAACTTGGGAGATAAAGTTATGAAATGGGATTCCAGAAGAGAGGATAAAGGCAGGTATGGAAAGTTTGATAATCTTTGGCAAGGTCCATACATCATTGATGCTTTCAGGGGAAATAAGGCTTACTTTCTCAAAGCATTGGATGGTACAGAAGTACATGGAGGTCTTGTCAATGGCAGGACGCTGAAACACTATTTATTTTGAAATACAAGTTGATTTTTTATCATTGTAAATACCACAGTCTTACATTTTTCAATAATTCATTGGACACGGTTGAAGCCTGAAGTGAAGGCCCTAAGCCTAGTTTGAGGAGAAGATATAAAAAGAAGAAAATAAATCAGTTGAAGAAGAAAATAAATCAGTTAAAAATGTTGCAGGAAAAGGAGCATCCAAGGCTACTTATCTCAAGTTCTTGATACTTCTTCTCAAGAAGTGACATCCCCAGCTAGAGCCACTATTAGTACCCTATAAATTATAATATCTTAAGGTGATTGGGTACTTCATATTTCTTGAAAAATTTTCATTATTGAAAGTCTTTTCAAAATTTAAATGATTTCAAATAAAAAAAAATATGAAAAGAAAGAAAAGAGGGTATAAAAAACAAAAAAAAAGAGGAAAAAGAAAGAAAACACCAAAAAGAAATAAAATTGAAAGTGTTGCAAGTTAAAATTCCATTACTCATTAGATAATTTTTTCCAGTCATATAGTTTAATCATGATTAGACAATTTTCAATTTCTGTTGATAGGTTAGAGAAAACGATTTTCCAAACTGTTTAATCTTGGATTATCAGTAGATAGGTAGAAATGAAATTGACTCAACCATTTAAACTGAGTCAATGACTTAAATAAGGTTAGGTGTTAGGTCAATAAATTCAAAATAAAAATGATTTGAGGGCTTGCTAGCCCAAATGCACCCTGAAAAAAAAGATGAAAATTTTTTAGATGATTAGTTTGGGTAGGCAGATGTGTTGAGGGGAAGAATGGAAGGAAAATTTGAAGACTATTCCACCAAGTATAACATAAAAATGGAATTTCCTCATGGTGTAATAAAAGATAGAAGGGAAAAAATGCATTTTGTTTATAAAGTTGGAGGATGAAATTTATATCTAAGTTGGAGATTGTGATTTATATGAAAACACCATATTATTATGGTTATTTCTTAAAACTCCCGGCAATTACATTATCTCTTCGTCGTAACCCCATGAACCTTCACATTTTCCCTTTATCCTAAAGTATACTCTACCCCCCGACGCTCATATTTCCCAACCCCACCATCACGTCATAAATCACATCACGTGTTAAATGATCTCCACCTTAGCTACCATCTTCGCACTTCACCCCACATCTGACGGTCCTTGTTTCATTTCGGCCCCCCCATTAGTCGTTGAACGTTAACACGGGGGGGGGGATCTGAAGTGGGCGGTATCCATTACCACCCACTCTGCTACGTGGTGCACCCATATTACTTCACACCCCCCTCCCCCCCCCCCCCCCCCGCTCCATTACCACTCACCGCTCATGCCCCCCTCCAAAAGTGGTTTCGTTGTTTAACAATATCGTCACACCTGTTGACTGTTATCCGCACAGTTGGCACCACATCCACTCCCACCTATACCCTCTATCCAATCACACCACCTCCTGCCAACAAACCTTTTGTTTCCACTAATGGCCAGTCTGTTATCCAACAGACCCGTGCCTAATCAACAACCACCAAATCATTGTTTAAAGCCAAAATTCGGCATAACAATAGTGTTTTCTCTGTTGATCATGGTCAAAATTTTTACGGATTTTAAAATTCGCAGGTAAATAAAAAAGGAGTACAACTGAAGAAAGTATTTTATTCATCAAGCAGAAATCATCAATTTTTCGTAGGCCCAAAAGCAGGTTTCTTTGTTAACTCTGCTCGCAGTCCCTTTTTAATTTGTCCCTTGTCTAAATCCCATTCTATGACAAGTTTTCCCTCTCTATCCCCCCTTCTTTCATCCCATTCTTTCAAATACAGTGGTAAATCCATTTGAAGAAGCATGCCTCCCAATAAATACCAGGATCCCTTTAACCCTATGATCTACCCTCACGTAGATTTAGATCACGTACCCCTAGCTGACAAAGATTACAAGATCCACGAGACACAGTCTGACTTCGAATTTTTCGCTGTCTACTGATGGATTGAGGATAAATTCCTTTAAGAAGTAGATGATATAGGATTATGGGAGACCAAATTTACTTAGTTCATCTTTCCCAAAACTCATAGCTTTCCTGAACTGATCAAAAAATGTCAGTCTTGTTAGGACATTAACCAGAGAGCCATAGTGAAACATGCAGGAGAAATACTGTTTTCCATAAATGCCCAATCCATTCAAGAAATGATGCATGTTCCCATTGCTGAGAATACCATTCCCTTTTCATATGAATCCCCAAGAGAATTATACCAGAAACTTGAATTTGCTAGCAAGGCCAAAACCTTTGAATTATTCTTAGCCACAGATGCCCCAATGCCTACCACAAATCCCCCATACCCTTCATCCATATTTCCTGATAGGACCAAACATATTATCACTATTTTATCTTACTTATTAGGGTATCATAATGATCAGTGGCTAAATGAGGCCATGATTGGTTTCTTGTCGATTCTTTCCTCATATGTTTAGCCCAAAATCATGTTTGACTATGCACAAGTTCTTGCAGATGCAATTCATGAACAATTTCTAAAGTTTCAGATAGAATAATTTTTCAAATACACGTCTGTGTTGGTGTACATGTTTTTTTATTTCCAATCCAGCAGGTTTCAATTTGAGATGATGAAGCTGCATCATGATTCTCATCCCCAATCAGTGATTTTCTGAACTACTTTATTGATGAAGGGGAAGAAGAATTACTCCTACAAGAGATTTGTAGATTTTTTTATTCATCCAGAAATTAGTGCACTTAGTAGTACTACAGAGCCAAGGATTAGTGAGGAAATAAAGAAGGTGATGAAGTTTACAGAGCATATCAGAACAACGGATTGATACCTCTACCAAAACTACACAGAGGTCAAGGTTTATGGGAATGAATTGGCCCCCTATAAATTTCCCATGATCCTCTCTATGAGAGTCTTTGAACTTGAATATATCAGGCAAATGATAAATTTAGATGAGGTGCATTTTTTCTCTACCAAGAAGAAGTCACAATTCAGGATCAAATCACTAATTGGTCCATTTATTTGCAACAGAAGAGCAATAGGGGATGAGGCAGATAAAATATTGAAGGAGATGAAGTTCACACATAGCTTCACTTTCTCATATGATCCAATGGGGATCATCTCCAAGAAGAGGGTGGAGAACAAATATACTCCCTACATTCACACTCACATATTGGAGATAGAGAAATATATGAATAAAGAAGAATGGGAATCTAACACACTCCAGGAGGCAGAAGAGCGGGTCATCTCTACTTCAGGAATTCAAATACCAACTCCACAAGAAAGAAAAGCCACAAGAGCACAAGATGACAAAGGAAAAGAACCAGAAAAGGAAGTAGGAATCAAGAGGGTCTGGGAAGATCAAACAGACATGGATATTGATCCCTCCATTAAATAATTCAAAATGAAATACAGGAGGAGGGCTAGAATGCACATGGACATTGACCAGGGGAGTGATAAATATTAGCAGACAGTTATCACAATTAGAGATTCACCAACTCATCTCCAGCAGGTGGCCAAATTTTTTTCTCAACATCCTCTACCACTGTGCCTTTCCAACGTCAGAATGTGCAGACTCCAACATCTACATCCATTGTAGAGAAAAAGGAGGAAGATATATATGACACATTCAAGGAGATCAAAAGAAGAAATGAGGTTCTGAAGACCAACACATACAATCAGTTTTTGAAACAAAAAAGAAGCTCCCAGAGTAGACTTCTATCAGCATTTAACTTTGAGAAGGGAAGAATGATGGCATTCTTGGAAGCACAAATTCCTCAGCCCAAAGGTGCAACAAACTACAAGAAGACCTCTTTTGAGTTTGACACAAAGAAAATTCATCCAATAGACCAAATGGAGATGCACAAGCAGAAATGAGAAATGATCTCATGCACAAGAAGTCTACAGAAAGTTGAACAAAACTAAGATTCTGACTCAAGAGGAATGGAAGAATTTATGTGGACTCTAGGGAGGATGACAACTCAGCATGATGACAAAATAGGCAGCGTAGTGAATTATCTACATCAATAGATCCAGTGTGTTAGAACAACTTAGTCGTATCTAATTTTACAGCACAACAGACCGCTACAACGCTGAATAACGTCTTTTATAGTGAGTTTAGGCATATTTTAAAATTTTTGTTACACTGAGTGACAGTTTGATAGTGATTTTAAACATCTGTTACCAAGCCGCTACAACGCGTTCATACATGAGACACACAGGTCAAATTTTAGTTACTTTGTAATAAACAAACCGGTTTCCCTCTTGCTAACGACGATCAGTTGCAACATAGTTTAAATATATAATTTTATTCAGTATTAGGGGTTGGACCCTGGTTTTGTAAGCACTTTTCATTGCAAGTATTTGCAATTTTCAAGATGGAGCATCAATAAAGATATCAGTCTGCAAGATTCATATGTTGTGTTATCCTAGTGATGTTTTTCCTTATTCATGTTTAGTGTTTTCCCACTGTAATCTTTTCATATGCATCATTTAAATTTATAATTGTAAAATAGGAAGTTTAGATTAAGATTTATTGTTCAGAGTACCTTAATTCTAACTGTCTTTACAATTTTAATGTTTTCTTCTGATGTATGGTTTAATAATTCTTAGTTGCTCTTAAATCATTACTGAAAAACTTTTCTCCATTTCATAATTCCACTAAGTTATAAGCACCAGAATTCACAACTAGCTTGCCTTGCATTTTCTCTGCGAGTTGATGCATCTACCTAGCCTATCTCAACTCCATAGCCCAATGGAAATTGTTTAAAGGAACCCCTTAAATCCAACCACAAACAATCAAACAAAAACAACTCTCAAAATTAATCTAACTAGTCTAATATCAGAAAGCTTGAAACAAATCTAAATTTTATAAAGAGATCCCCCTCTAAGTCTAGGAGGGCTAGATCCTAGGCTTCAAGTGGTTTTGATGTTGTTCTTTATAATTTAGTCTTACCAATCTTATAAATTATAGAGTGATAACACATTTGATGATTAAATTTACTTATTACTATGTGGATTTGATGGATATTTTATAATTCTTACTATTCTTGTTATATGATTGTTATAAGCATGGTTTAATGACAAGCTTAAGTTATGTATCTCATCATGCCATGGTTAGTTAATGAAATGAAAATGAATGCATGACCTAATAGATGATAATTAAAGTATTATGAGAGGAAATCATACCTTCTTGAATATTCTCATGTAAGTATGAAATCCATATGTTCAGGTGTGTATTTATGACCTATACATTACATGTTCATGATCTGTGTGATGGAATGTCTATCATGGCTAGGCCTGTTAGGTCAGGTTTTTGTCTAAGCTTTTTATGGAAGGAATTTTCCCTATGTCATTTATCATTTATGAGAGTTTCATTAAGTTCTGAGCATAGCTCTAGATCTTTTCCCTAAAAAAGTGGCTTAAATATCGCAGTCGCTAGCACAGGACTGAGAAAAAAAGACTATATTTTCTCCCTTGCAAAATTGTGCATGCGACTGGAGAGTTGAAGCCAAAATTAGGCAGTGTTATTTCAGCATCAAGGGGTCTATATCATTGAAAAGGTGGATTAACTCAGGTTTTTGGCACCTGGAAGGGTGGTTTAGCCTTTGGGTGTCTTGTAGCACCTCAAGGAGGTCAGTAAGGTTTGGTTTTTTCGGTTCCACTTCCTTAAGGTGACCTAGGAGGTTGAGTCATGTCATCATAAATTTTCATCTCATATTTACCCTAGTGGACCCGTAAGCTTGGGTAAGTGTGGGAGGAGGGTTTAACAACAAAAATCCTAACCCTAGGAGATGGAACACCAAGAATTTGTGGGCCCTGTTGGGGCTAGCTGGGAATCCAACTTCCTAGGGTTGTAAATTGGTCATATTATCTCCATTTGGCGCATATGATATATCATCAGGAAGATATCTCTGAGTAATATTACAAAAAAATTCCATTTAAGGGTTCAAAACTTCTCCCGAAGTTCAGGACCCGAAAAACTGCTAAAAATAGTAAATGCTACTATAAACAAGGAAAATAATGAAACCGACTGGAGGTATAGGTGGAATAGGTGGGTGGTCACTAATAATAATCTAGAAATATGCAGGAACACAATAAAATACATAAATAAACATAAATGCAAAGATGCAACAAAAATGTAACTTCATTACATTAATATCAAATAACTGAAATATGCTTACAGATATAATGGAAATAAACTAGCTCGAGCGATGGTAACTTATTTGTGAGAAGATATGTGGCAGCTACATGCCTTTGAACTATGTTACATTGAGGCTCAAGGGAATTTTTATTATTTAACAACATGGGAAAACCATAAACAACAAAAACCCTAGCCCAATGAGATGGAACACCAAGAGTTTGTGGGCCCTGTTGGGGTAAGTTGGGTAGCAAACTTCCCAGGATCGTAACTTGGTAATATTATCTCCGTTTGGGGCATACGATATATAATCGGAAATATCTCTCTGACTACTATAGGATTTTCTATAGGCCCCTACCTATGGCTACAGGCCTACTTTCTATAGCTATAGTCCTACTATGGACCTCAAAAAAGCATCGTTTAGGGGGTAAAAACTGCTCCAAAAGTTCAAGACTCGAAAAACTGCTAAACATAGTAAATGCTGCTATAAACAAGGAAATTGATGAAACTGAATGGAGGTCAAGGTGGAATAGGTAGATGGACACAAATATCAACCTGGATCATTCCTCCCCCCTTAGGAAGAAATGGTCCCATTGCATGCAGAACCTCCATGAGGTGAGGAAATTTCTAAATATAACATGAAGTTGAACCTAATTAAAGTGAAAGAAAGGAAAAGTGACAGTCAAAAGCATGAAAATGACACTCACGAAAGCAGGGGTGTGAAAAAGTGACATTTTGCAAAACTCGCCAACATAGAAGTACAAATGTAGCCAAAAGTGAGGGACTGCCAATAAGAGTGTGCATCGACTGTCGATTTTGGTTGAACATTGCACAAACACTATCTTGATGGAATGTGCAATAGGAGCCCCATCCGAAGTATCAACTCAGTTACTGTTTTCCTAGAGGTTTTCTTGGCTCTAATTTTTAGCAAGAGAGAGGAATGCATATACGCCTTCAAAAAGAAAGTAAGTGTGTCTGGTGAGGAACGGTTGTAGGTGTGTCGAGGTTCTTCTACTGCAGAGAGGGAGAAAAGTGAGCCCCTAAGAGAGAGGTAATATTACAACCCTAGTAGAGATGCATGAAAACAATAAGGATCCATATAAAATCCAGTAGCATATTCCACAATATGTGACGGTCAGTGAAACCAACATAAACATGAAAGGTTTATCCGATCGCAAGATCCACAATAGGCTCCAAAATTGAAGTATAGGAAAATTTTTGGAGGGTGTTTATTGTAGCGAAAAAACTTCCATACATTTGTGGGTTCTATTGGTACTTGGTGATAATCATACTTCAAATAAATTTCTTGAAGTACTTATCCCCCTTGTGCTAGTCAAGAAGTTCATTAATATGTGGGAACGAGTACATGTTCCTGACAATGATTTTATTCAGTGCCCGATAATCAGTGCAGAGTCTCTAGGTCCCATATTTCTTCTGTATGAGTATAAGTGGGCTCCCACAAGGTGAGGAACTTGGTTAGACGTGCCTTTTTTGCAATAAATCCTATACATGCCACTTAATTTCCTCATTTTCCATAAGAGAATAGCAGCATATTGACCCATTAGGTAGAGGTTCTCTAGGAGTCAAATTAATCGAATGCTTGACCTGACATTGCAGTTGTTCCCTTGTGTGTGAGGAGAAGATGTCCCTGTACTCTTTCATGACCTTACCAAATTACTTCTACTGCATGGAGAAACTCTTTAGAGGGGCCATGAATGTGGTCGTGATCTTCCCCTTGCTTTGAGAGTGAATTAGGAAGAAAATAGATTTACCGGTTTGGGATATGATCTTACTGCATTGGTTAACAAATATTAAAAAAATGGCGGTAGGTGGTGCTACCTACGGTATCCTATATAGTTTTATGCCAAAATTAATAATCACAGTATAAGGCTTGGATTCACACACATCATGAAAATTTCACTAGTAATTTTGGCCTTAAAAAACATCACAAACTTCAAGGGTGGCAACATCACATAATACCTCATCCATGAAAGGCTTGATGTTGTATGGAAGGCAACATTATTGGTTGACGCAAAGATATCACACTTGGTGGATCCACTCGATGGTGTATGGTTGCGGCTGTGGTGTTGTTGGAAAGCCCAACAACTTAATGACCTCTAATGGTTTGAGGCTCTTTTGACTCACACTATCAATAATGAATAGTAGTGGAGAACCCTTCCCCCAAGTTTGTGAGTGGAAGAGACGCTCACCCTCCTCTGGATATTCAGGTTCACTCTTCTTGACCTTGGTGGTGGAAACAGTGGCACTGGTTTCTACATCAATGATTTGTTTCCCCTTTTCAAATTTTGGCCTAGATTCAGAACATGGATATGACTCTAAAGCTTTTAGCTCGACCATGAGTGACTAATTTGCATAAAATTCATTTATTTCGAGGGTGGGGCTCTTGTGTAACTCACACCACTTCCTTATGTCTTTATTCGTCTTACCAATTTTATTCTTTGCTTATGGCTTCAATGATTGTCATGGTTCATTCCACCTTAGCTCAATGCCTTTTTTGTAGTTTTGAGGTGCCTTTTCCCTACTTTGGATTCAAAAATCCAAAGTCTCTCTTCTTTTGTTTAAATTTCTGCTCGATATTGATAGAATATCAATATGTTGTGTCAAGTAAGGAGATGTCCAAAAAGATCTGTAACAAACCTGGGTTAAAAGTTCATGTAATAAAATTTAATAAAGGAAAAAATAAGACCATGGTTAAGGAACATTTATTCCAAGTTGAAAGTTGGGAAAATACATCCTAGTGGGCATCACTGGATGTCTATATGGCTAAAGGAAATTTCCCAAGGCAATGGTTAAGGAATTAAAGAGGAAAAAAATATTTTTGGCACATTTATTTATGAAAATAAAGGAAATTAGGAGAAAAGGAAGGTGAAAGGTCACAAGTTGCATGTGAGGAGGAAAATGAAGGAAAATAATGGAAAATGAAGAAAATAGAGGCCACATTAATAAAAAGGCTTCTGTGGATCAGTTCATGGCTTTTTTCAGTTCAATTTGGAAGCTCTCTCTCTATTCTCTCTCTCTCTCTCACTCTTAGACACACAGAGTTTTCTTGGAGCATTTCAACATTTTTCCAAGAAAGGGGAAAACAAGAAAAGAAAGGAAAAGTAAATGGAAGGAAAGAAAAGATCAATCAAGGAAGAGTAGGATATAACAACTTTAGCAAGAGTATTTTCAGGTAGCATATTGCATGTGTGATTTCCTAGCTGGTCTGGCCATGCATGACTTATGGATGTTGGTATTTGGTTCTCCTATTGTCGGTGGCATGGTTTCTCTAGGCTTTAACAGTGGTTTTTAGCCTTGCCTTGCCTTTTTCCGAATAGCCATGGCATGATGGGACTGATCTCTATTTTGATATTTGGAATTGTGGGACGATTTTTGTTTTGTGTTGGAGGTGGTCTTAGGATATTCCCAAAGGCCTAGGAATCCCTTGAAAATTTTTGGCAGGATACATGATAAATCCCAAGGGTGGTGTCTCGGTTTAGGGCCTAGTGATCTGGTGTGGATTGTGGTAAAGCCTAAGAGACAAGGAGACAAAACATTCCTCAAAGATATTGATGGAGTCTGGAGGCATTCCAAGCTCAGCTAGGTTTTGTGATCTCAGCACCGGTTTAGGTGTGATCACGGTATGGTGAGGGTGGAGGTGGTTTAACCTCTGGATTCCCTTAGCTGTTTTGGATTGGTTTATCCATGATATCCCACATTCATGCTTGGAATATGGCATGTGGGTACTTGGCTCAAGAGATATTTGGCTCAGCCATGTTTATGGTCAAGTGGTACGTGGAAGTCATGAACCTAGTTTGCTCTTCCCTATGTTTAATAAAATCTAAGTTCTTGTGCTTTTGTACTTGTTGATGTGTGGATTGACTAGTTTTTATCTCATTGTTATTTGCATGGTTTTATGATGGCTATAAGAATGGTTATATGACTGGTTCAAGTTACGATTATTTCATGTATTTAATTGTAATTATAGATATAAGGAATGCAATACCTAATTGATGTCATAAAAGTTCAAGGGAGAGGGTAATGATCCTTCTTGTCATGCCTCATAAGGGTTTTCAGTCATTCATGCTATGTCTTGTATCCTAGACCTGTAGATTGCATTAATGCCAAGTGTTTGATAGAATGTCAGTCCCAGTTGGGGATGGTCAAGCCTGGTCCTAGAGTCAGTTTTTGGTTCATTAGCCTTGTCATCATGTTTTTGATGGATTCTGGAAGCTACATGAAGTTTTGGTTAGTTACCGGGATTATGGTCCTAAAAAGTGGCATAAATCCCATGGACACTAGCACAGGTCTGAGGTAAAAAGTCCCTAGACGCATGCATGCCCATGCTGTGGGAGCTTCCAGAGCCTCCCAAACACACCCTTTCCCATATGAAGGGAGTGTCTAGGGGTTTAATCGTATAAAAGCTTAGTGTTACCTAGGGGTCAGATACCTGAGTGGTTGGGATGGCTCCAGGAGTTTTTTTGTGATGTGGAAGATTTTTTTTATGTGTTTCCATAGATTCGACCTCCTTAAGGCCACCTAGGAGGTTGAATCCCATTATAGTGGCCTCTCATGGCATGTTTACCCCAGTTTTCCAGTTGCTTGGGTAGATGGGATGTAGGTTTTACAGAGTGGTATTAGAGCGTGGTTGCACTCTCTTTGGGAAAATTCTAACGCTGTCAAGCTTATTGTCCTCATGCATTCATGTTGGTTGTGTATGCTTTTATCATACTTTTCATCTTTGTATTGGTTGAATCTGCATAGTGTTAGTCATGGTGGTAGTGATTTCACTATGGGAGAGATGATGGTGTATGTCATGAGCGTATGACTGGTTATACATGTTAGTTACTTACAGGTTTTTAAGTTTTCATTGGTATGGTTGAGGTTTTCATGCATAAGGTCATGGTGTGTAGTTAATATGGTCATGCATTGATGAGTGAGGCTAGTTAGAATGATGTTTATGCGCTGATACACCTATGAATTATAAGTCTATATTTTGTTATGATTATGTTTATACATGTATTACATTAATTGGTTGATCTTGTAGATGATATATCCTCCCTGAAATATGCTAAGGTACTTTGGTTTATTGTGATTTGGTTTAAGCTAACATGAGATTACTTGCAGGAAGAAATCAAAGATGACTAGAAAGATGGTAGATTGCAAATATTCTCCTTATGAATATGATGAGAAGCATGTTGTTGGACACTCCTCTGACTTAGCATACACCTTGAGAAGTTTGAAGGAATAAATAAGGAGTTGTAAGGTGATAATGACAAAATCATATAGGAAAAGGAAAAACAAGCAAAGGTCAATGCAATAATCCTTCAGAGTTTGTCAGAGTTGCAACAATAGGGACCACTTCGGAGCAACTATGGACAAGGGTTGTCAAGATAAATCCCCTCTGTAGACAGAGGTGATCTCTCTAGCCCTAGAGTGGGTCTAGAAACACAATATTATTTATAACATAAGCTTTCTTAACAATTTCTTACAACACAAATAGGAAAGAGAAATAAATTATACCATTTTCCAATCGCTATCCTTGGATCCGTTGATGGTGACCTCGATCCATGATCCTTTTAGGACCACTTCCTGCTACTGATGGCATGCAAATACCTATGGCTGATCGAGAGACAACAAAAAATGTAAAACAATATATAATAAAAATAAACACTAGCTATCTAACAAATCAAGGAGCACCAGAATATTTTCACAATCATGTAGACAAATATAGAAATCAAACATTAGATGTTATTATTGATAAATTACAAAAGGAGAGCTTACAACAAGGCCTTGATGTTGGAGGAATTCTTAGGTGAAAATATCAATCCTTCACCCAACTCAAAATAATTCCTTCTCCCGTGCACTTAGGCTTAATCATGATGCAAGAATGCGAAGGGATGAGAGTTCAGATGAGTCTGGGAATGATCAACCAAGCTCTAAAATTGGGGGAATGAGGGATGTGAATTTATATCAAGGAGAAGGAGTTTGGTAGCCCATGAAAGGAGGAGGAAGGCCCACTTTCTAAGGGATGATACCCCATGGATGAGATCAAGGCTCCAAAATGAGAGAGCTCGACCTTATCATCTCTGTTCAACAACCAACTTGTCGCCCTTGAGCTTCTAGAGGTTGAAGCTTCTCCTCCATTTGAGGAAGCACTACCAGAAAGGGGATCAGAGCAATTCTCCAATAAATTAGGGCACTGATAGTGCTGGGCCAAAACTGGGATAAGGAAATCAGTGCAATCATGGCATCAGGAAGGGCGCTGACCCAGGAAATTAGGAAATTGACCAAGTTTATCCAATAATCTTTCAAGGAAGCCTTCTTTGGATCTTCAAGGGGATATGTTAGCATATTTCTTGATGATGGAAACATTGCATAGGATTTTTCACGGGGCATTTTAGGATTAGGGATGGGAAAATGAGCATGGTGACAAATTACTATGTAACATATGCCCCCTAAAGCATGAAGTAAGAACAAGGAGTGATGGATGAAATGCTTTATGAACCAAGGTAAAGAACGCAAACCACCTTCAGAGAACCTTCCAAACCAAACATTTACAATATATGACATCTCTAATCTAAATATGTCTAACCACATGATGTCGCACTAGGAATCAAATGACACATGAGCCCACGACATGGTCGCATCCATCCGTCTAAATGAGATCATAGAAATAGATCTGCGGTATAGACGCAACCATCCTTATAGATAGGATCATGTGTACAATCATGAATACTCAATAACTCCATGCAACCTAGACCAAAAATTAGAAGTGACCCAGGGTCTTCACCACAATCTTAATCAACCCAATGTACGAATCTAGCCAGGTGAATAAATGTGTTGATGTCAAATAGAAACCACCTTATTACCGCTCAATGATGAGAACCATTAATAGGCATGAGAGAGACCACCAATAATGACAATGGACCTCAAGGTACAACAACACTATCTACATGTGTGAATATATGTGTTGAATTCGAACACTTGCATAATCATTCGATCAAAGGCCAATGATGTGAACCTGTCTTCGAACATGAAGAACTTGCCAATGAGGCATGCAAGCTCCAAGGTACTGAAATAAGTCTCTAAACCACTTTCCCGGATAATGAGTTGAAGTCGACAGGAAGTGATTCATTGAAGGAGGGCCATAAGGATTCCCACATCATCGACACGAAACAACAGATATCTTAAGATGATAGGAGTGATTCAGGACTGTATCAGAGGAGGTCAAATATGCAGAAGGTGTTTGAAAAAAATGACTTCTTTTGAACATATTAGCAACACGACTCCGGAGTGTGGAAACATTTGACTCAAATAGGATCAGAGGTCATGTTGAAAAAATTGGTAATCAGATAAGAGGCAAACATATTTTCCAAACCCATGGAGGCAAAGTGACGAATGTAGGATGTCCCCAACTAGAAATGAATTGTAGATGAGTGTCATGTTCAAGAGTGACAAGATGTCAAAAATACACATAGGATGTTCACTTTCAATTTCCCCCCTTTATTTCTAACGAGTACCTCTTTATTTTTTATAGCCAGCATGAAGAGGATAGCATATGCTGAGCATGTAAGTCCATTATTCGAATGAATCCATCCTATTAATTTTAACAAGCCCTACAAAGGAGGAACTCGGTCTCGTCATGGTGATAATTCTTTCGTTGTTTAAGTTGTTTCATATTTAAGGAGTTTTAAAAGAAACAAAAAGGAAACTCCATTATGTCCCTTTTCGTAAGTCGTCTCTTGAGCCCGAAAAGGTAGAAAACTATGTCTGAGAGAACCCCTTGACCATGCTCGATCAAGTTATTCATTTTTCGTAAATAGTAAAACTCAGCCCGAAAATGGAGTAAACGTATACTGATATCACGCCAAGTCATTCACTTTAACGAGTTTGAAATGACAAGTACTCGAAAATATTTTCATTTTTCGAGAGTCAGAAAAGAGCTGAAACTAGACTCCAGGGGGTTCATTTTTCGTAAATGTTTAATGAGCCCAAAAAAGAGATGAAATTCAATTCGTATGCATTGGAAGCAATCATTAGTAGTGTGAAAGTCTTATACTGCACATAAACAACAAACGTCATAGATATCGAGGAAAAATATTAAAATATTGGTTATTTTTTTTCAAAAATATATAAATAGACCAAAATAAAAATCATTTTCACCTTTCCATTTTTAGAAGAGAATTTTGTCCATTTTCCCTTTGAATTTCAAATCAGCGGTGGGGCTGATCCAGGACACCATTCACCAATCCGTCTCCGCCAGATAATAGCTCATTATAACCAACTTTTAATTTTAATTTTATTTATTTAACATTTATTTTTCAGAATTAGGGAGTTTAAGGAAGATATTTCAAAGTTTAAAATCACTTGAAACCAGTGCAATTTTGAGCTATCAGGGTCACGTTAGTTGTGCTTAGCCCGTTAGTGCAGTGCGCCACCAGCACCGAATCATTTTGGAAAGACGTTCTAGCTACGGGGAAGATTTTAAAATGAGGAAATTTCCCAAATTCACCATTAATTTCCAAAAATTCTTCCATGAATTCCCCTAAAATACCAATTGGACATGTTTTGTAGGTGCTTTCAGAGAAGATGTCAGTCAAATGGAAAGAACGAAGCCACAAGGTGGAAGACCACCAAGCCTTGCAGGACCAAGATTGTGTCAATGCTTTGCGCAATTTTGGATTGTTGAAATTATTTCAAACATCCAGCTTGAGAGCTCAACTGGAGATTCTCCAGTACTTTATCAATATTTGGGATGTGGATTGACAAATATTCATCATCGGGGACGAAGAACTTGAGTTATATGTCATGGAAATCTGTTTTATCACCGGATTACCCAGGCGAGGAGAGAGAATCCAACTCTCTAGGGCTCACACAGGGGGGAGAGAACGAGCATGCTCATCCAGAGATACAGTTCTGGGGCACGGAAGATAGACAGTGGGAAGGTAGAAATGTATTCCATCATAGTTCTCCCCCTGCGCACGATACTGCATTGTATCACTAAAGTGGCAGGAGCCCAAGCATTGCATGAGGAAACAAAATTGAAGTTCCAGTATGCAGTGGATTGCTTGGCACCAACGATGTTCAACTGGTGCAAGGGGTTGATGGCTAACATGAAGAGCCCACTAACCAAGTGAAAGACAAGGAGACTAAAAAAGTTAGGGTACGGGTCAATTCTGGTGACCTTATTTCTGGAGAGAGTACCCCTGCTTCAGTATCAGTGGTTAGAGATCCATGATCCAGAACCAAGGGATCTGAGGCTGATGCGATGGTGTGACATAATACCCACATAGGGAGGATGGAAAAACATTAATTTCCTCACAACCTTCTTCATTTGGATGTGGCGTCAGATGATCGTATCCAAGGACTATGCCTATGCTAGTATCAACTTCAGAGGAGATCCAAATCTTCTGATCCTACCAAACACACAGTGGACCAATGCAGGTAAAAGTGTTGTTGAAACATTTTTTTACTTTTTTTATGTTTTTTCTATATGTTATGACACGTAAAGTTATCATTTGTTTACAGATATGGGTCCACGAGACCTCCCAGCATGTCACCGATTGCACAGCGGGTAGCCTATCCAGCAGGGGATGCTCCTTATGAGGAGGGAGTAGACACATTAGCTGAGTTGGAGCAGAACCTGGTCGACCTCACACAAAGCATTCTAGAGTATCCCACATTTTATGGAATCCCACTGCGCTTTCAGAGACACACTGTCGGAGTTCCGGTAAGACTACATTGATTACTCTAGTGAGTAATTTGAGAAGTCACCTGCTACCATGAGCACCATATAGGCGAATAACAACCCTATTTATACATTTTGTACTTATGTAGGCTCGAAGAGCCATTTTTTTAACAGAACACATAATTTTTGAGCTTTTGGATGTAACACACTTACAGACTGATATATATATATATGCATGTTTCAACGATTATTTATGTATCATAATGATGTCTTGACTTAAATATTACACAAATTTCTATCTAATACATGGTTTTCTAATGAATCTGTTAATGTATTTAGATGTCATAAAATTTGTTGATATGTGTAAAATTAAACTTTCTTTCCAATAATCTAAAAATTAAATGCATACGCAAAATTTGAGGATTGCGCACAGAATAATGCCCATTCAATTGTAACAAAACTAACTGTGAGTCCAACTTAACAGCCAAATATCTTATTCCAAGATCAATGGCATCCAATAATAGTTCAATCACCATACTTTACTTGGCAACATTGTTTGTTGTCTAACCCAAACAAATGCCTTGTAAATTAATCAACTCGCCATCAGGAGAAAAGAGTTCCCATGCTGCAGAAGACAAGTTTCGTGCGCTACAACAAGCGCCATCAGCAAAACCTGCATAGTGATCCGAAGACATCTCCAAACAAGCTAAGTAGAGAAAACATGTCTGCAAGGCAAAAAAACACACCAAAAAACCAACTCAAATCACAATAATGAATAACACACTAATGTACACATTTATCACACTTAATATTAAGCGTAATATTTCTTCAGATAGAGCCCGTTTCAGGGCTCAGCCAAATGATTTCCCTCATAATTAGCTAGTTCATAGGCTGCACATTCCAAAACACATTGAATAATGTAGGTCCCATGCCACATAGTCTCGAGCTTTCCAACTCCCAAATTATTATGGGTTTGGTCATAAAGTAGGACCAAGTCACCTTCAGAGAAAATGCAAGGTGTGACAAGTTTGTCATATTGCACCTTAAATCATCATTTATGTGCCTTAAGAACTAAAGAAGCAAGACTTCTGGTCTCGTCGATATGCTTGAGGTACAACATAAGTTCCTCTTCTAGCGAAGTACCAGGAAGGGGTTCGATAGCCAGCTTCAGGGAAGGAATCTCACACTCGATCGAGAGTGTGGCCTCTAGAACGTACACCAATTGGAATAGTGTGAATCCAGTGGCAGTCTTAGCAAAGGTTTGATATTCCCACAGAGTGGAGAAAAGCATGAAGTGCCAGTCTTGCTTGTGCTTCCCAATGGTACGTTGAAGCATGGTCACCAAGACTTTGTTGACAGCTTCAACTTGGCCATTGGCCTGTGGATAGTAAGGGGTGGAGTTATTGTGACATAACCCCAAATGAGTAGAGAGATCTGTCATCATATGATTACTAAAATGAGAGCCATGATTAGTGAAAATTTCTTTTGGGACACCAAACCGAGCTATGACATGATTTAATAAGAATTGTGACGTAGTGAGACCTTCATTATCATATGTAGGCATCGCCTCGGCCCATTTATTGAAATAGTCAACGACAATGATGACATAGCCATGCCTCCGCCCCCCGCTGAGAAAGGGTTACAGGTCATAAAATCAATGCCCCATTTCGCAAAATGACCGACGGTCACAATTGGGTGCAAGGGTGAGGGTGGGGAATGCTCTTTTCGAGAGTAAATGTGGAAATCATGGATTTTTTTGACGACAATGATGCAGTATTTAAAAATAGACGACCAAAAATAACCTGCACAAAGGATCTTTTACATGGTAGCATAACCAGACACGTGACCACCACAAGCCCCATAGTGGTATCCATTCAGAGCTTTCTTAGCTTCCTCGAGATTTAGACAACAATGGAGGACAGAGTCAACACTAGTACGATAGAGGGTGTCCCCAATGATGCAATATGGTTGGGACTGGTAGCGAATCTATCCTCTCTAAGAGTGCGATAGCTATGGCAAATAAGTATGGGTCTAGAGATATATGATGATGTCTCCATACCATGGATCATAAGTATTAATGAGAAAGAGAGTCTCATCGGGGATGGAATCATCGATAGGAGTTGGATCATCTGTGCTAGGAAGATCACAAATCAACTCAAAAAATACCAACGATTTCTTTGACTTAGAAGCAGTGAATTCTAAGTCAAACTCTTGTAGGATAACGATCCATTTTTAGTATTTTACCCCAAGTAACTAACGTGTGAGAATTTAAGTCATGCGGTTGAAATCAGAAATCACTAGGGTTTTGGGCAGGAGAATGTAGTGACAGAAATGTTGAACAGAATGAACGAAAACCAATGCAATTTTCTCTACATGAGCATACCAAGTCTCAGTACCGAAGAGATTACAGCTCAATTAGTATACTACATGCTCCTGACCATCGTCATCGTCTTGAAACAACACCATGCCAATAGTATTGTCGGTAGCGGCCAAATACAAGAAATAGTCGTGATGATAATTGGGAGGATGTAGAAACAAAGCTTTGATGAGGGATCTCTTTACTACATCAAAAGAGCTCTGGGAAATTTTATCCCATAGGAATGATATTCCCTTTTTCAATAAGCATGTAAATCCTTTGGCAAGCTCAACGTAATTTAGTACGAATCGATGGAGGAAATTAGCTTTCCCTTGCAAACTTTACAGCTTATGAATGGAAGAAGGAGGAGGAAAGTTGACGATTGCCTCAACTTTCAGAGGATTGATGCAGATGCCTTATTTGGACACCACGAAGCCTAGGAGTCGGCCACATTTGATGCAAAAGACACACTTATGAGGATTCAACCTGATATTATAGTGTCAACAGAATAGGAAGATAGCTCTAAGGTGCTCCAGGTGATCTCGAAGTTTCGTAGAATGAGCAGGAAGGTCGTCGAGATATGGCTAAACTATGTGCTTGATTTCATGGAATGCATAATACATAGCTCACTAGAAGGTTTCTCCGACATTTTTCGGGCTGAAAGGGATCTTCTTATAGGTGAAAGTCCCCCATGGACAGATAAAAGCGGTTTTGTGTTGATCAGCAGGAGTGATGTTAATCTGGTTGGAGCCAGAGAAACTATCCATAAAGTAAAATATCTCACTCCTTGCACATTCATCAATGATATGATCAATAAACAGAGTGGGGTAACTATCCTTAGGACAAGCTCGATTCATATCATGATAATTAACACAAACACTGATGGTCCCTTACTTCTTATTAACATGAACAATATTGGAGACCTAATCTATCAATGGTATGGGGTAGATAAAACCAGCTTTAAGAAGTTTTCCAACTTCACCTTTTAAAGCGAAAGCCTTTCTCGGATGCACAAGACGAAGTTGTTGGTGAACGGGCTTCGACTCTGAATAGGTGGGAATTTCATGCACCATGATACTTGGATCAATGTCAGACATTTCTTCATAGGACTATGCGAATAAATCATAGAACTCCTAAAAAATTTCCTTATAGATCTTGATATCATCAGGAGAACAAGACGCATTGATATGCACATCCTCGACAATACCCAGTTTAACAGAGATGTTCATCGGAATGGTCGAAGTGATATTTCCAATGTTTCCCTCAGATAATACTTCATGAATCAAATCAATATTTTGAAGTGGTTCAGTCGGTACCAGAAAAGCATGGGATCCTAGACAAGCGGAGATGTCACTTGGGATTGGGAGAAATGAGGAATGATGATTTCCATCATCCCATGGAATTTCTTCGAGATATATGACCTCCATGATACTCTCGTAAGTGGAGAAAGTCTCATTCAAGGGATCATCAGAGTCCCAAGAACCAAACCAGGTAGGCTATGCATAAGTGTCTAGGGATGAAACCAAGTGAGTATTGGTCTCGAATGCAGCCTTAGAAGTCGTGAGAATATCTTGATACATCTTCTCAGCTAGGCTAAGAGGCATAGCGTCACCAAAGCTCTCAATCTGGTCGGGATTGGGAACAATCCATAGATTGTGACCAGATGAAATCATATTAATGGAGGCGACATTTGGAGGTGAAAGTTGAAAAACTCCCATAAGAGATGAGTCTTGGAAAAGACCCAACCCAATGTTCTCATAAGGAGTAATGACTTTCCCACATATGGAATTTTCCTACTTAAGACTCAGAGGGGAAGATATCCAACTGATCCACAATCACTATCATCCCTTTATGAGGGAAATAAAGGAGATGAAAGAGGGTGGAGACCACACAAACCATATCGTTTACCCAACTACATCCAAGAAGGAGATTATAGTTCAAGTTGGAATCTACCACCTCAACTTCCATGTTCACCGTTTTCCCCTCCAACAAGATGGGCAATGCCTTGAGAATATCATACGATCGGTAACCTCAACCATCGAAAGCTTCTAAGGTATTCAGAGACTGACTCAATGGGGCAGAGTCAATGAATTTCTAGCAAGTGAAGGACATGATGCAGGTCGAAGCACCTTCATCAACAATAGTACGATGAATAGTCTTTCCCATAATGGTAACTTGAATTAGGAAATCTACCTGATATGGGAGGTGAGGAACGAAATTGTTGAGATCGAAAATAATCAAATTAGAATCTGAAGGATCAATCCCTCCAATGGTAGTGAGTAGTGCCTTCCGTTGTAATAGGCATGACTGAAGGACCTCTTAAGCCGACATTGTTGAAGGCGCCTGAGCCAGATCTTATACAATATTGTAATGATGTGATGCTCTCGAATTTCGATTGTAATACGATTTTTGAAGAACACCTTTTGGGGGTGGTCAGATTACAGAGTCACTACTCGGTCTCTCGATCTGGAGAGGACCAGAGATAGGAGGCGTGGAAGAGGAAAAGTGGTCTGGGACTTCCGGTTCCATAGGAGCCTTGGATGGATTGGGATAATATTTCTTTCTTGTGGTGATGGCAACAGAATGCGTTCCAACCATGAACACCTGAGAGATACTAGATGACTGAGCCTGGTCTACCATTTGTGTCTACTGGGAAGGGAACGGTTCTTTCAAAAATTCTGGAGTCTCGGGTGCGCCCTTCAGAAGACGGGAAACTTTTGCACGCCGAGGAAAATACTTGGTGTAATCATCATCATCACATATTATACAAGGATATTTGGGCTTACTTAATGATGAATCACCAGCAAAAGACTTCTTTTAACCTGTTTAGGGTTCTCATATTTATACTTTTCTTTACTCTTTTTCTTACCATTCGAGGATTTGTCTGTTGCGGTAGACTGAACAAAATTTACCTCTAAGGTTTTACCAAGATTATTCTGATTCTGAGAAGGAGGGGGCGCAACGGCAGTAATGGATTTAGAATTCGAAGAAGTCTTAGGTGCAATACTATCAGTATGAGCCACTGTCCAAATAACACCATCCACCGGAGGTGTAACAAGAGACTAAGATGATGAATGATTAGTCGAAGGATGCGACACATCAGGTAATAACTCATATAGAGTCCCACACTGGGAATAAATCAAGTCAAGCTATCGAGCTCTAGCGATGACCTCCTTTTCCGTGACACACTCCCATTGCAAGATATTTTGCAATTTTGGGAATGAATGATTTTGTGAACAATTCGGTCAACAATTGATCAGGGATCTCAAATTTGATAAGGTGAAAAAGACACTGCCATTCATGGATGTCATCTGAGATATGCATAACAGTCGACTGCTTCAACAAAGTGAGAAAATTGGTGGCAATTTCATAACAGACAGGAAATTTGAACTGAGTGAGGAAGACCATAGCCAAGGAATTGAAATCAAAAAAATTCCTCGAGGGAGATCAATGTACCATTGGCCACAATGTCGGTCAAAGTGCACTGGAAAATATGAAGACGAATGGAATCGTAAACCCCAGAATTAGAGGAACACCACAAATTGTATGTCTTAACATGGGTTTGGGGGTCTTCCCCAGATTTACCTTCGAACTTTGGACAATCTCCTGGAATCTTAGTTGGAATCAGTGGGAAATGCAGTTGATGTTGGATGGGGTCATTTGTGAGATTTGAAACATCCGACAATTCCAATGTAGCCAAGAATGGTAAAGGAGGATGATGAGGGGAGAAATTTTAGGGATTACAAACTAATTAATAAGGATTCTAGGCCCAATAGGGCAAACTCTGACCCGAATATGCATATTTCCCCCATGGCTAGTAAGGACCTTACTGCATATATTGCTGACAGGGACCTGGATGGGGTTTTTAATATGGCCCCTGTGGGAACTGAGGTTGTGGACCTTGCTGGACATGGGGTCCAGGATAAGATCCCTACTAAAAATGAGGTCTAGATTGCGGCCCCTACGGAAAGTAGGGTCCATCTTGCGGCCCCTCCTGAACATGCAGTCCAACCTGTGGTCCTTGCTGAACATGGGGTCTAGCATGTGGTCATTGCTGAACATAGGGTTTACCCTGAGGTCCTGGCTGAGCTAGTTTGTACTGAGGAATTTTCTGATATGAAGCACTAGGTTGAGGCCCAGTTTGGGGTTGTTGGTACTGACCTTTAGGAAAGGATGGTACTGAGTACCAGACCGATGAGGGAAAGGACCAGATTGACCCAGAAGGAGATTCAGACTAGCTTGGGTGTAAGAACCAAACTAAGGATTCGTCACAAAAACACTAACCGAAGGTTGGGGCTGTTGGACATACTATTAATATTGTACATTCAACCTTTGAGCATAAGGAATTTTAGGTTGTTGAATATACGAATATACTGTGTTCGATCACAGAAAAGGCTGCTAAACCTGGGAATATTGAACATGAGGCTGACTTGCACCAAGAATAGATCTAAAACTTGGCTATCCCCCACCTAGAAGGGGAGGTACATAGAGAGGGTTAGAATCCCCCCCAGTCACAGAAAAAACCATGGATTTCCCACTCAATGGTGGGACTGCAGTAATTGTAGATGGCAAAAAGGGGACAGAGCATCTGAACAACATGGTCATTTTACCAATGGCAACCGTCAATTGAAAAAAAGGTTGAGACATTGCGGCCATGTTTGAAACAAATAGGCCGAAAGGATTTGAGGAATACCCACCGACTCAAAACTAGATCTGGATAATAAGGGCTTACCACTGAAGCTCCATAAATAAGTGCTTCCAAAGAGGTATAGTCTTTGGAGCATAGAGACAAAATAACTAGACACGTATTTTGGTTCCACTACCTCGGAATCATGAGTGTGTGGAAAAAAATACTTTCGCTTGAGAAAAGATTATTAGAGGCTTTGTGGATCATTAACACTGTACATACTTTCAGAGTGATTTAAGGAGTGCTCACGAACGGAGCATCATCAAAATTTGATGTCATTTCGTCAGGAAACAACCGATGAATGGTAGAGCGAGATGCTACCGAAGAAGCTCGAAAGGGATTATGGGTTGATCGAAAGTGATGTAATGTTGCTCAGGAGAGACTAGAATTGGATCAAAGAGCGGATTCAGAGGAAAGGTCGAGAACTGTGCAGCTTGTTCGGGACTTTCTGGCTCAGATTCTTCTGATGTAGTCCAAGGAGAATCATCAAGAGGTGCTCAAGATGATATGGGTTGAACACTGATGACAATTCCAAGCTCTTCACCTTGTGCTTCGAGGGGTACAACCGGAAAATGTGGGACCTCAGGAGGAGGTTGCTGAGATCTGTCAGAGGAGGGAGTGGGTGAATTCAATTATTCAACCACAATGACCTTTGAGAAGAAGATCAAAAATGAAAGAGGTGAACTAAATCACAAATTACCAAGCAATAATAGCTGGAGAACTGCACAGGTGAGATGTTTTCATGGGTAGTTATTTTTAGAATTAACAAAAATAAATAATTAAAAAGGGATGTTTTAGGCATAAAGTTTTACCAAGTATCTGTGAACTACAATATATACCTTGGTGGTCAAATGAAAGATAAATTACCAAGGAATTAACGCACGGTAGCAAGTCTCCCCGAATATTGCGTTTGGTGTATCACGTCTACAAGGTGGTCGACTTGGTTACCTATGGAAAGCTTGAAACCTAGTGGTGTCTCCCCAAATATACGCGATGATACGTGGGAGTCTATTCTGTAATAGTGATGTCTAATGCGTAACCATTAGATGAGAGCGCCCCAAATATACTTATCATACATCAATATACTTCCATACGTGGGACGCGATATCAACCCTGGGTTGTAATGCATACCGTAGCGACAACTCCTATGTTTAACGATGCCAGAACACATCTATAGCCTAGAACAATAAATATTCTTGTTAATTCCAATGCTACTTAAGATAAATTTGGTTCATTTTAAGTTGATATTGATTAAATTTTCAGTTTCAAGGCTAAAAATGAATGTCACATGAATCCTTATAATGCAGACTGAATGCAAGAAATAATCTTTCAATTTCGATGAATTCTAAACTACTTAGGGGAGAGAGACAAATAAGAATGCACTTAATGCAGCAATGATAATTCCCCCAAACTAGCTCAGAGTTACGAAAATGTAATGATTTTCGAATTGAATTCACTTTCCCAACCAATGCAACTTATTGAAAATAAAAATGTCTTTCCTTTCACTAAGATGCAAGAAAATGTTTTTTTTTTTCACTTTGAAATGTAATAAAATGAATGAAGGAATAAATTCAAAATCCCTTTACTT
Organism: Pinus albicaulis; assembly: GCA_034641835.2. Classification (NCBI taxonomy): domain Eukaryota; kingdom Viridiplantae; phylum Streptophyta; class Pinopsida; order Pinales; family Pinaceae; genus Pinus; species Pinus albicaulis. The sequence goes on along the minus strand of JAXQQM020081665.1, from coordinate 54,258 downwards.
TTATTTTAATTGAACCAAACAAAAATCGCTTTGAAGAATGCACACATGAAAAGCTTAAAATAACGAAAATAATATAAATCAAAAATGAAAAAGAAAATCACTTCCAATTTCTTTTGAATTTAGACAAAACGCACTTTTCTAGACTTGTGCATCAAACAAACAGTAATATTGTGCTTGACACTGAATCGAAGGGAAACAATCAGACATGAAAATACGACCAAAGCATACACCAACTCTCTTCAAAAAAATACAATAAAATTGCGACAAAGAGTGTTTGAAAAGGCAAAAGGTTCCCAAACTTAAAATAACTCAAAGAGATGAAACAAATTTTCTCAGAGAAGATAGGTAAGTCAAACACACATCAAGGATATCACTAAGATCTCACAGACTCCTTCAAAGGTCAGGACACTCTGGATAATCAAAATGGCAACTCAAAATTTTCCAAGGCTGAGATCAACACTTCTGTGCTGAGCAGAAGGGTGTTGAAAGGCCAATCAGTGCAGCTGTACTATATAGAACAACACTGTCAGCGATATTCTAAGGATAAAAAGGAATCTAATCGTTAAAAACAAGGAAAAAAAAACGAGTCTTATAGACACATCAGACCTGACACAATGAAGTGACAAACAACCTTTACACAAGTTGATAGAGACCTAAGCAGATTTAAATGTCATCAATCGGAGAAACTGATCCAAGATAAGTTAGGGGAAGGAGGACTTAAAAGGCTAAACCTCCCCAATGGATTCGCCAGTTCCATTATCAAGATAAATCTCCTCTGCGCATAGAGGAAATCTCTCTAACCCTAGAGTGGGTCTAGCAACATGACATTCTTTCTAACATAAGCTTTCTTAACTAATGCTTACAACGTAAAGAGGAAAGAAACATTAATACCTTTTTCCAATCGCTATCCTTGGATCCATTGATGGTGACCTCGATCCATGATCCTTGTAGGCCCGCTTCCTACTACTGATGGCACACGAATACATGTGGATTATTGGGAGACAACAAAAAACGTGATAGAATATATAATAAACGTAAACATTAGCTATCTAGCAGATCAAGGAGCACTAGAATATTTGCATAATCATGTAGACAAATATAGAAATAAAACATCAGATGTTATTAATAATAAATTACAAAAGGAGAGCTTAAAACCAGGCCTTGATGTTGGAGGCATCCTTAGGTGAAAATCTGAGCCCTTCACCTAGCTCAAAAGCACTCCTTATCCCATGCACTTAGGCTTAATCATGATGCAAGCATGTGAAGGGATGAGAGTTTAGACGAGTATGACAATGATCAACCAAGCTCTAGACTTGGGGGAATGAGGGATGTGAATTTATACCAAGGAGAAGGAGTTTGGGAGCCCATGAAAGGAGGAGGAAGGCCCAGTTTCTAAGGGATGATCCGCATGGATGAGATCAAGGCTCCAAAATGAGAGAGCTCGACCTTATCATCTCTATTCAACAACCAAATCAACGCCCTTGAGCTCCTAGAGGTTGAAGCTTCTCCTCCATTTGAGGAAGCACTACTGGAATGGGATCAACATGGTTTTCCAATAAATTAGGGCACTGACAGCGTTGGGCTAGAACTGGGATAAGGACAACAGCGCGGTCATGGCACCAGGAAGGGCGTTGACCCAGGAAACTAGGAAATTGACCAAGTTTCTCTAGTAATCTTTCAAGGAAGTCTTCTTTGGATCTTCGAGGGTATATGTTAGCATATTTCTTGATGATGGAAACATTGCACAAGATTCGTCAAGGGTCATTTCAAGATCAGGGACGGGAAAATGAGCATGGTGACAAATTACTATGTAACAACATTAGGATTGGACTAACAGGGCATATGGAAGTAGGTATCATGGTGGTCACAGGTCAGATATGAATGACATGATTAAAGATGGAAGGTTCTTGGACACTCCGAATATGAGAGATGACAAACACAAGAACTATTCTAGTTCTGGTTCTGATGGGCATTAATATTGTCATTGTTATCATCCTTAGAGAAGGAGTGATAGAGGATACTTGTCAGATGAGTTTAAGAAATAAGATCCACCTAAATTTGATGGAGAGGGAAGAAATCAGAGGATGTAGAGGCATGGTTTCTTGTTATGAGGAAATTATTCAGGTTGTATGATTAATCAGAAAATATGAAAGCCATAATAGTTTCATTCAACCTCAAAGGTAAAGTAGATATTTTGTGGGAATATGCAAAGAATTTCAGGGGCATTTACGATGAGGAATTAACTTGGAGTGAGTTCAAGAGGCTATTCCAGAAGAAGTATTTATCCGAGAGGTACTATGATGCTATATCTAAGGATTTTTATGATGTGAATATGGGTTCCATGACAGATGATGAGTATACTAGTAGGTTATTGGAGTTATATAGATATGTGCCTTACCTCAAGGAGGAGAAGGCCAAGGTTAATATATTCATTAGTGGGTTTCCAATAGCCTACAAAGACCAGATTGAGTTTGATGAGCATAGATCATTGGAGGAGGCCATTCAAAATCTTAAGACTTGTTATGAGAATCCAAAAAACAAAGTTTAGCCTAAGCTTGATTTGAAGGCAAATGAGAAATCTAAACAAAGATGGCCACCAAAGAAGGGAAGACTACAAGATGCGGGTGAGAAAGAAAATTTGGTTCTTACAATAATTTCAATACAACTGAGAAGGGATATGAATAGCAACAAACTAGAGGTGATGGCAGAGCACCATTGTAGTGTTGGATATGTGGTAAGGATCATCGCAAGATGGATTGTCCACAGTATCAGGGTGTTAGACCCCAGATATATAATTCACAGGAAGCGCAGACAGTTGGGGATGTTGATCATATCATTCATTGGATTTATGCAGTTGTGGAGAACAAGAAGGAAAATCACTAGACATCTATCATTGAGATGGATGGTAAGATTTGTGAACAAGTTATTTTTATTTTTATTGATCCTGGATCTAATTATAGTTATGTTAATACTGACGTAGTGGATAAGTGTGGTTTGAGAAAATAAGTGCATGCAAAATCTTGGTTGGTACATTTGGCTACAAGTACAAACAAAAGAGTTCACCATTGGGTAATAGCTTGTGCATTTGAGTTAAATGGTATTCCTACAACAACACATTTGAACATATTACCATTGGGATCATATAGTATGATATAGGGTATGGACTAGCTATACCTTCACAGGACCATGGTATATTGTTATGACAAAGCCATTGAGTGCTTAAATGACAATGGGTAACCAAGATTCTTGCAGGGAAATAAGAAAGCCACATTATTTAGGATGGTGACAGCTATGTAGGCCAAGCATAGTTGCAGGATAGGGTGTGTGTTATTTGTAGTACATATATCTAGTGAAAAGGTTAAAGATGTTAAGGATTCCAAACAATCTTATAAAGGTATCACGTATTGCAACATTTTTAAGATGTGTTTCCAGTAGAGATTCCAGAGTTACCTCCTCACAAGGAAGTAGATTTTTCTATTGAGTTGGTACCAGGGGCAGCACCAACATCAAAGGCACCTCACAGGATGAGCAAACCAGAGTTGGTAGAGTTGAATTTTCGGCTGAAGGAAATTCTTGATAAGGGATACATTACGCTAAGTCTATCACCATGGGGCGAACCGATACTGTTTGTGAAGAAGAAAGATGGTACTCTCAGATTGTGCATTGATTACAGGCAACTGAAAAAAGTGACGATCAAGAAAATGTACCCATAGCCGAGGATTGATGACTTGTTTGATCAACCGAAGAGAGAAGAAATGTTCTCTAAGATCGGCTTAAGATCAAGATACCATCAGGTACGCATCAAAAAAGAGGACATCTATAAGAAAACTTTCCATACCAGGTATGGGAATTATGATTTTGTTGTAGTTCCATTCAGTTTAAATAATGCCCCAGTTACATTTATGTGTTTTCTAAATAGTATTTTGCGTCCTTATTTGGACAAGTTTGTTATTTTTTTCATTGATTGCATATTGGTATATTATAAAAATGAGGAAGAGCACGTTGGGAATTTGGTAGCAGTGTTGAGATTACTAAGAGAGCATCAGTTGTATGCCACGCTTAGAAAGTGCACTTTCTTTCAGACTGAGGTACATTACTTGGGACATGATGTCTCCAAGGAGGGAATATCACTAGATCGAGAAAAGGTAAGAGCTATCATGAAGTGGGAAACTCCTCGAAATGTATATGAGGAGAGATCCTTCATGGGATTGGCAGGTTATTATACGAGGTTCATCATGAACTTTTCATAGATTTCTTATCATATCACATCATTGCAAATGAAAGGTAAGATTTTTGAATGGACAGAGGAATGCGAGGCCAATTTTGAGCATATTAAACAGTTGTTGCACATGCTCTAGTATTAAAGATCACAAACAGACAAAGAATTTGTAGTATATACAGATTCTTGCAAGAGAGGACTTAGTGGAGTCCTTATGCAGGATGGTCAGGTTGATGTTATGAGTCATAGAAACTAAATGAGCATGAGAAGAACTATCCATCACATGATATTGAGATATCAGGGATCATCCATGCATTAAAGATGTGGAGGAACTATTTTCTTGGCAAGAGGTTTGTACTGATGAGTGATCATAGTGGGTGGAGATATTTGTTTGACCAACTGAATCTGAATGTTAGGAAAGCTAGATGGTTGGCTACAATCAATGAGTTTGACTTTGAGATCAGGTACATCAAAGGTAAAGAGAAAAGGGTCACAGATGGTCTTAGCAGGTAGATACAGGTAAATCACACTGTAGCTATGAAATCCTATGGGACATACCTACAGGATAGGATCTTGCAGGAAGGTCAGAAATATGTTAGGTATATGGATCTTAGGCATGGATTATAGTATATTACAAGTACATTTATAGGTACAGGTACACATAAATGTATAGGTAGTGGTGCAGGTACAAGTACAAGTGCATGCATACAGGATGAGGGCTATCATCTCATGATATATGGATTGGTCAGGTTTAGAGACAAGATATATGTGCCAGAAAGTAGTGAGATCAAGAAGGTTATCTTGTGGGAGTTTCATGTGAAACCATATTCACGTCACCCGGGCTATCAAAAGAAATTGACCATAGTGAAGAAGTTTTATTATTGGCAGAACCTTAGGAAGGATGTGGAGAAGTTTGTAGCCAGGTGTTTGGATTGTCAGCAGGTGAAGGAAGAATGTAAGAATCTAGGTGGACTGCAACAAATGATTTCGATTCCAAAATGGAAATGGTAGGTAATTTCCATGGAATTTATCATAGTTTTGTCAAGGACAATGAGATAACATGATTCCATCATGGTTGTTGTGGACAGGTTGAAAAAGGTTGCACACTTCATTCTAGTGAAGACTACATATTCAACTAGTGAGGTGGCACAAGTTTTCATCAAGGAGATCGTGATATTACATGGTGTTCCAAAGAATACTGTGTCAGATGGGGATGCCAAGTTCACCTCCAAGTTTTGGAAGGAGTTTTTTTTAGTATTGGGGATAGATTTGGCCTTCAGTACAACCTATCATCCATAGACAGAGAGGGTCAACATGATCTTGGAGGACATGCTAAGGATGTATGTCAAGTATCAACATAGGGGATGGGAGGAGTATCTACAATTAGTTGAGTTTGCATAAAATAATGGGTATCAGGAGTCATTGAGGATGAGTCCCTTCGATGCATTGTATGGGCGGAGTTGTAATACTCCCATCAATTGGAGTGATCTAGTTAACAGGGTGTTGATTGGATCGGACATGTTGTCAGACATGGAACAAGAAATGAATGTTATAAAGAATAATTTAAAGGCAACACATGACATACATAATATTTATGCATACTAGCATAGGGAATTTAAGGAGTTTTAGGTTGAGGAGAATGTTCTTTGCGCATCAAGCCCAAGAAGATATCCTTCAGGTTTGGATCATGTGCCAAGTTGGCACCATGGTATTGCATGCCTTTTGAGATCCTTGATAGGATTGGACCAGTGGCCTATCAGCTTGCGCTACTTCCAACAATGAAATTACATGATGTTTGTAATGTTTCATTACTTGAAAGGTATATAAATGATGTTGACCGGGTTATTGATTGGTTTCTATTGCAAGTGGATAAATAAGGAGAATTCCAACTAGAACCTCGGTTCATATTGCAACGTAAGTAGCTCATGCTTAGGAATAGAGTCATCGAGAAACTTAAAGTGTAGTGGAAGAAATTGGGCCCGATGAAGCTACATGGAAGATGGAGGATCATATGCAAGCCATGTATCCTTCATTGTTTACTGGTTGAGGTAAAGAAGTTATGGTATGATGTTTGGTATATGTTTGGCATATGTTTTGGTGATGTTTTGGTATATGTACATATGTATATGGATGTAAATACTGCCATGAGATAAGTTATAAAGCTCCAATAAGTGGTATGGTTGTTATATGGTCATGTTATCATGGTTTTTTTATTTGAGTTGGTCATTCATTGTAAATATTGCAACGAGCTAAGTTATAAAGCTCCATGGGCAGTATGTTTTATTCTCAACATTTTTTCTGAGGCTTAGGTGTGGTTTGACATCGATTATTGTGTTCCCCAAGGGGGAGGGTTCTGTAACAGACCTGGGTTAAAAGTTCCTGTAATAAAAGTTAATAAAGGAAAAAATAAGACCATGGTTAAGGGACACTTATTCCAAGTTGAATGTTGGGAAAAGATATCCTAGTGGGAATCACTGGATGTGTTTATGGCTAAGGGAAATTGGCAAAGACAGTAACTAAGGAATTAAAGACGAAAAAATTATTTTTGGTACATTTATTTATGAAAATAAAGGAAATTAGGAGAAAAGGAAGGTGAAATTTCACAGGTTGCATGTGAGGAGGAAAAAGAAGGAAAATAATGGAAAATGAAGAAAATAGAGGCCTCTTTAATAAAAACGCTTCTGTAGATGATTTTATGGATTTTTTCAGTTCAGTTTTGGAGCTCTCTCTCTATTCTCTCTCTCACATACACTTAGACACTTAGAGATTTCTTGGAGCATTTAATCATTGGTCCAAGAAAGGGGAAATGAAGCAAAGAAAGGACAAGGAAAGGGAAGGAAAGAAAAGATCAAGCAAGGAAGAGAAATATCTAGCAACTTTAGCAAGAATACTTGTAGGTAAAATATTGCATGTGTGATTTCCTAGTTGGTTTTGCACATGCATGGCTTAGGAATGTTGGTATTTGGTTCTCTTATTGTTGGTGGCATGGTTTTTCCAGGTTTTGACAATGGTTTTCGGAATCCCAGAGTGCAAGGTGGTCTCAGTAAATTCCCAAAGGCCTAGAAATCCCTTGACCAGTTTGGTGGGATACATAGTGAAGCATGAAGGTGGTGTCTTGATTTAGGGCCTAGTGATCTGGTGTGGATTGCGTTAAATTCTGAGAAACAAGGAGATGGAAAATTCCTCAAGGATAGTGATGGATTTAGAAGGAATTCCAAGTTCAATCACGGTATGGTGAGAGTGGAGGTGGTTTAACCTCTATATTCCCTTGTTTTTTTTTGTTGGTTTATCCATGAGATCCCGCATTCATGCTTGGAATATGGCACAGGGGTGACTAGATGAAGAGAGATTTTGCTCATCCATGTCTATGGTTTGGTGTTACGTGGAAGTCCCGAACCTGGTTGGCTCTTGCCTATGTTTAATAAAATCTAATTTCTCTTGCTTTTGTACGTGTTAATGTGTGGATTTAATTGTTTTTATCTCATTTTTATTTACATAGTTTTATGATGGTTATAAGAATGGTTATATGACTGGTTCAAGGCATAGTATTTCATGTATTTACTTGTAATTGTAAAGATAATGGATGCAAGACCTAATTGATGTTATAACAATTCAAGGGAGAGGGTAATGATCCTTCTTGTCATGTCTCATTAGAGTTTTCAGTCATTCATGCTTTGCCTTGTATCCTAGACCTGTAGATTGCATTGACGCCAAGTGTTTGAAAGAATGTCAGTCCTGGTTGGGGATGGTCAAGCCTAGTCCCAGAGTCATTTTTTAGTCCATTAGCCTTGTCACCATGTGTTTGATGGATTTTTGAAGCTACCTAAAGTTCTGGGTAGTGACCGAGATTTGGGGCTTAAAAAGTGGCATAAATCCCGCAGACATTGGCATAGGTCTAAGGGAAAAAGTCCCTGGACACAGCATGCCCATGCTATGAGGGTGTCGAGAGCCTCTCATACACACCCTTGCCCATATAAAGGAAACATATGGGGGTTTAATGGTCTAAAATATCAGTGGGACCCAGGGGTTGGATACCTGAGTGGTTGGGATGACTTCTAGGAATTTTGTTGTTGATTTGGAAGGTTGTTTTGATGTGTTTATGTCAATTCCACTTCCTTAAGGTCACCTAAGAGGTTGAATATCATTATAGTGGCCTCTCGTTGCATGTTTACCCTGGTTAGCTAGTTACTTGGGTAGATGTGGGATGAGGTTGTTACAAACTCCATTTTTGTATGGATGTATTTGTGCAGACATCCATGGTACTTGAGCACCAAATGTTTCTTAAATTCCTTGATACCCAACTTTTTGTGTATGGTATGAAAGATATTCATGAACTCTGACACTTCTGAGTCCCTTTCCTGCCATAGTGTGGTCCACTTTATGTACGTGTCTACATAACTCCCAACAGGGTAATATTTTTCCTTGGCTATTATGTAATATTACCCCATTGAGGCCCACAAGATTTTGGTGCTTTACCTCCTAGGGTTAGATTTTTGGATGTTCAGGGTTTATCATTATTTATTCATACCTTTGGTCGTAACTTTGGCATACGATATTTGTTTACCGCACATGATAGCCTGTTAGAAAGGTATATTTGAGGACAAAAAAATTTTATACCCATTTATCCAAAAAAATATCACTTAGGGCCTCAAAACGAATCAGGAATTTTAGGACCCGAAAAACTACCAAAAATAGAAAACTATTGAAATAGGAAACTGTGTTTGAAAATAGAAAAATAAAAGGAAACAGTTTTTGGGGTCCAAGTGGAATAGGAAAGTGGCCACCAATATCCACCTATATCAAGTGCATAGTGGTCCACTATGGTGTTGAAGGGGATGGATGAATATGAGGGGGATATCAATTATGTGAACCAAAGTATCAACACATAAAGCAAAGCAAAAAACAAAGGATCAATTACCTTAATTAGATTTAATTTATGAAATAATCAAAGTTTTGGTGAAGGGTTTTTCACATGAAATCCTAAAACATGTAATGCCCTTCCAATCAAGAGTAATTGGGCCTTCAAAAAAATTTCAATAGTGAGATCTCAAGCCATCAGAAGAAAACTAGAGAAGGTATTAAAGGAGGGTTATAATGAGGAGCACTAGGCCACATCCCAAATAAATCAGCAATGCTTCCAACAACCATTCAAAATTGCATCTAGGTGCAAGTGCTCCTTCATCCACCACCTTTAGTAAGATGCCCTAATATTTTTCCATTATGATACCTTTGTCCAATCTGGGTGAGAGAATATTAGCTTTTGGGTATCAACCATAGATTCAAAGTCCCTACCAAGAGTCAAGATACTCAAGGAGGCCCACATTAATATTTGGTCTAAGTATTTACCCTTCATGGGTTTCTTCTCACCCTTTCTTTGTGGAACTTGATTATGGAGGATTTAAAGTTTCGTAAAAGAGAACATTGTATGTTTCAAATGAGAATGACCAAGGGGGGTTATTTATATGCCTACCCTCAAGGTCCTAACTTAGACTATAATTTCTTTTGTGATCCCATGATGGGGGGAATTAATGTGTTTAACTTAGGTTTCTTTTAAGTGGTTAAGAGTTTGGGAGGATTTCCCAAGGCTAATTTAAACTTATGGTGTGAAAAATGATGAATTTCAAATGGTCTATACTTAATGTTTTGATTCCCAAGATGGTAATATCATACTTATCAATCATAAACTAAGGGAAATTATTGCTTTGAAGTATAGTGTGTGTGAAGTGTGAAGTGAACATCACACGTGTTTATCGAATTGTAGAGATGTATATATCATGGGATATGTTACTTTCCAACTTAATTATGATATGTGTGTTGTACCATGTAAGAAATAAAAGATGTTGGTATAATGGGTGTTGAAAATTTGGTTCAATGCTCCCCATGTGTTTCGTGACATGGACTAACCGCTTCTCGTGGATCCTAACTTTGGCGATTGTAGTGGAGACTAATGCCTATGGTTTTTGGTCTAATGACAATCGTAATTCCAGCAAGTGGTATTAGAGCGATAGGTCTCGAATTCGAAACTCACCCGGCTTGCGTTGGAGGGGAGACTGTTGGACATTGGGTTCAACGCTCCCCATGTGTTTCGTGACATGGACTAAATGCCTCTCGTCAACCCTAACTCTGGCGATTGTATCAGAGACTAATGCCTGTGGGTTTTGGTCTAACAACAATTGTGATTCCAACAAGTGGTTTCAGAGCCAGGTTTTGAGTTCGAAACTCACCCGGCTCGCTTTGGGGGAGAGATTGTTGGACATTGGGTTAAATTCTCCCCATGTGTTTCGTGACATGGACTAACTATCTCTTGTGGATCCTAACTCTAGTGATTGTAGCATAGACAAATGCCTGCAGGTTTTGGTCTAACGGAAATCATGATTCAAACAATGGGATGCTTACTTTCCTCATGTTAAACTATGTGTTTTAACCTCTATTTCTATAGGGAGGTGAAAATAGGCTTCAATTTATTTCTGATTTCAAAATATCACTTATGAGCGTAAGGGGAAGAGCATACTCAACAAGAAAGTGAGCCACTCCTAGTCCCAATTCTACAATTGCAGGAAAATCAGGGTCATCCACCTGGGAGAAGAAATCAATTCTTCTACTCTAGTGGTTAATTTAAATGAAAAAATTCCTAACTAGCTTGCCAAAATGTGTAGGAGTGGGGCATATTATTAGTGGCTCCGACCCAACTTAGAAAAGAGGAGAAATTTACAGTTACTTGAAACTTTTCAAACCCATGCAAATATTCTATTGACAACCATGAGGGAAACACCGTGAGTATTTTGTCAATATCTACGCAAATCGGCTCAAAAAGTAAAAAGACCCAATTTTTGGCATGCACGGGCCAAGAGAGGGCATGAAATGACTGTAAAATAAAAATATAGAGATGAATAATGAATTGAATTGAAGGGAGAGCCTACAAACAACATAAATTAACAAGAAAAGAAAGTGGATACATCAATTTGTTGTGTGGCTTTTAGAGCAAGGATGTCCCAAAATCCACTCTTTTGCAAGGTTGTTGTTCCCTACATAGAAGCAACAAAAAAATGGTTAGAAATCAAAACACACAACCAAATGAGAAAAACAACTATATCTAAGCAAGATCTTGAGTTATAATGTTAGAACAAAGAAAATACAAAATGGAGGTTGGGAACAAGAACTAACTTTGTTGCTTAATGAAAAGAGTTACACTATTCTCTCAAAGAGACTAAAGGGAGTTGATATGGAAATGGACCCCATGAAACACCTAAAGGAAGATGTATTTTCTCCTTGTCTTTGAAAGAATTATCTCTTCTCGAGATTTCCCTTGAGATCTCTCTAATGGTGAACTCTAACAACATAAAGCAATTCCAATTGTGAGACAATTTTGTAGCATAACCTTGCTTTGAACTTTATTCTTCTAATCATCCCAAATGCAGTGGTATTTATAGGCCCAAGCTCATGCCTTGCATCCCCTTGTCTCATTAATGATATTTGATATTTGAGCGAGCTTATGGGAGATAAGAGAAGTCCTTTATAGGCTCCATAACTCCACGTTGGTGGTGTAGTTGCTCAATATTGAGTTCCCTAACCTTGTCCTTTCACTTAGTGGTTTCTCATTTAAGTTGACTTATCCCAGATACTGCTAAGATGTAATTTCTATGGATTCATGTGGTTATCGAAGAAAATGCTCATGGTGATCCATGCAAAACTACTTGGGTGACTTTGCATAATTCAATTTTCTAAATCGCAACCTTAGGAACCTTTAGTTTAAATTTTAATTTTTTTATGTTTTCCAAAAATCACTAATGCATTTGCACAAGCCATTGTTCAGTGTTGAATGCCTTGGATGGAATACTTAGGTGCACAATTTTTCAATAATAATGATTTTTTTTTCCATTTTTATTAACTGAATTGAGTCTCTTTAGTCAAAATAAAATTTAATATTCATTCCAAAAAACAAGCCCATTTTAAAGCTTCAAAATTTTCATTAATAAATAATCTTTCAAAAATAACTTATGCCTTTGATTGATGAATCTACTCCATTTATCACACATGCATTGCAAGAGGGAAAATATAACCATTTACAAGGAAATGAGTTTCCCATTCTATTTGTGTTAAAGTAGAAAAAGCTATTGAACTACGTGCAACTTTTGCATGATGTACGTTTTGGTTGCCATCTTATTAACACATCATCTTGTTAAATTATTTGCGAATAATATGTGTCTAACCAATACCTTCCATATGTCATCTATATAAGCCTAATTCACTCCACATGTGATTGGGAAAAACATTTATAGGGGTGGGGGTGGCCTTAGAATATGAGAATGATTAAAGATAATCTAAGTCCTTTATTTTAGATTTCAGAAAGTGTTGGATGAGGCCTATCCATTTAATGTTGGATAAATCTATCCCACCTGGCTATCCAATGAGAAGATAATGACAACAAATTGAAATTTCACTCTCGTTGACGTTTGACACAAAATCAAATCAGAAACTATCTAAATTAACAAAAATATGAAAATTTCAATTAATGTGGAGTTTTATCTCTTCAAGATTCTATATTGTTCCTCTCACCAAACTAGTCTATTTAGTTTATTTTGTTATTATTTCAATGAACTCAAGGTTGGAATTAAAAGATGTAGTTAATTTGAGTACAAATGTTTTATAATGAAGAGGGTTTCATCTCTTATTGCATAATGTTTCTTATGAGTATGATTGTTTATATAGTTTATTAACATGAATATTTGCCAACCATTTTTTTTTTAATTACTTGGATGCGAGAGATTGATTAGGTTTCAAAGTTATTTAAAAACAAATCAAAACAATTTTATGTATGATTAATCTTTAATACTTTTAACTACATTTTAAACGTGTAGCGAGGCTTATATACATAATTAATTTGCAGTAATGTTTGTAACATTTCTATTTTATATGATTGTAGATTTCAGTAAAATTATTTTATAGGTAAAAGTATTTTATAGGGAAGGGTCTTTTATGGGTTGAATATTACATATGGTTGACTATGCTTACATATAGAGTGTGTTTATTTATTTATTTTTTAAATGTAATTGTTTTATCATAGGGTTGATTAGACTTATATATAGTGTGTTTATTTATTTATTTTTTAAATGTAATTATTTTATTTAAAATATTTTGTTCTCTTGATTACATGAGAAATGTATATATAAAGGTGATATATATTTATATATAGGAATAGAGATTTATAATTTTTTGGAGCATGTTACTTGTTGTTTTGTATGCTAGTATTGTATGTTAAAAATAATTGACATTGATTTTAATACAAGTGTTATAGATAAAAGAAATTTTTATCGTTGGAAAATTGTATATGGATGGACTATTTTGTTGATGTGAATTATTTTTTATCTCCATGATCTATAAATTTTAAGGATGGAAGTTTATATTAAAGTTTCGAAATCTTGGCGAATATTACTAGTCCCTAATATGTAAATTGTAAAAATTTTGATGATATTTTTGTAAAAGTATTCAGGTTTCTAATTATTTTATATTAATACATATAAAATTTCAGCGATTTTTAGGGTAAAATAATTTTATACTATAAAATTTGGGTGAATCAATTTTCAAAAAAATTGAAATTGGCGAATCTTTTTTTTGGAAAAAACATGGAAATTTAGCCCACTTTGAATATTAACCCCTAAAATTTTCCCTGATGATCTGTGTAGGTATATGGTTATAATTTTTTCTCTATTATGGCCATGTATCTTTGTTTGGTGATTTAGGTGATTCACTTCATCCCTCTTTAATGAAACACATTTTTCCTTATGTCTAGGTATTTCAAAAACTTTTGAATTGTTGTTATTTTTAGAATCCTTGGTTTTAAAGCCTTAGATGCTTCCATATTCTCAAATTTATTGAAGAAATAAAACTTCTTAATTAATTTTCATATGAATTTTTTCACTCCTTTTGTTGTCTATGCTATCAAAATATAGGCTTCTTAACATCTTTCAAGGGAGTGGAATACCTATATTTTTTGGAGTTGTCAACATGATTTCTTTCATGGTACTTGGCTAGAAACAATGGATCGTGTCCCTTGACTTCTATGTTTTTGTATTTTATGTCTCCTCTTGTAGCCTTCAACTCTTCCTAACCTCCACTTGGCACATGAATATTTTTGAGAGATTGGTAAGAACCCAATGATAAAATGGTTCCATTTTTGTAGTTGTATAAAATTGTTTGAAACACATTTTATTCATCACAAAAATAACCCTTAATATACAATGAAGCAAAATATAAAATCACCCATGTAATGAACATAACTATTATTCTCTAGAAAACTAAATCACTTTCATGGTTTTCCAAGAAGCATAAATTCACATAGACATAAAAAAATTTCCATTTCGACTGAACGTTATGTGAGAAATTCGATATGAAATTTTAGTGTGGTTCTTCATGCAAGTCGGAAAGTAATGGTCAAACTAAAGTGATTAGCCAAACATTTGGAAATATGTTAAGATGTATAGTTAGAGAGAAGCTAGGAAAATGGAATGTGGTGTTAGTACAAGTAGAATTTTCACACAAAAATTCAATGTACAAATCAATAACAAAGAATCATTTCTAGATTGTGAAATCCTAGCACCGCAAGGAGTGAAAAATTTGACTAACATTTCTAAAACAAGCAAGAGGAATTAACTTGCAAAGTCATTATCTAAACATATAAAAGAAGTGCATGCACAAGTGTAACGATATTTTCAATGATTAAACCAAGGTATGTGAAATGGGATAATAAGAAAATAAGAGTAAAAAAATTCAAAGAATGTGACTTTGTATCAATGCAT
The DNA here is from genome assembly GCA_034641835.2 of Pinus albicaulis. NCBI lineage: Eukaryota > Viridiplantae > Streptophyta > Pinopsida > Pinales > Pinaceae > Pinus > Pinus albicaulis. The sequence continues at coordinate 39,243 of JAXQQM020081665.1, read as the reverse complement.
CTATGGAAGGAAAAGTTTCCAAAATGAATATACAACGAATTGGAGATAAATAAGATATGACACTAATGAATATTTCATAAAATGATTATGTTCTTAATTTGCTTGAGGGTATCGATATATTAACAAATCCAATGTGGCATATTTGTATGAGTGCCATGAGGGTATTGTGGAAGAATATGAGAAAAGTACTCTCTAGAAAAAGAAAATTGTAGATCATAAAAGAAAATGAATTATAGTTGTTTTTGGGTGATTTAATTGTGAGTTAATGATGTAGAAACAACCAATTTAAATTTTAGTATAGAAAAATTAAACAACTTTACTAAGTCCCAGAATCACTCTCTTCAATGATAGAACATATTTGTCCCCTACTTCTTAGTTTGCAACTTTGATTTCCATGTCCATTAATTAAATCTAATAGTGATCCTTATTGCAGCGTTGTTTGATTATCTAAACTTCATTCCACAGCTGTTAATACCTTTGATGGTCAACGTTTGTATTTATATATAACAATGGAATTAAAACTCGTTACATTATTGAGTGCAGAATCTATTGTAGAAAAACATAAACTCTGCATTATGTTTGAAATGGTTGGCTGCATCAAACCATCACAGCAACCTAATTACCATGATCAAACCCAATTACAAACTGATTGCAATTACATTGAATCACTTATATCGAATGAAGACTTTAAACCGTCATTTCTTACATCAGACATCAGGGTGCTAATGTGCCAAATTCCACAGGTTACGATCAAATCATATCAAACGCAGACTTTAAAACTAGGTACTACTTACATTATGTTGCTAACGATGTTCCATCCTCTTTCATCTGTGTTGTTTCTTCATATCAATGCCGCTCGGTTTACTTGTGGTTAACGCTGCAAATCAATTCATGTTTTAATGCTACCATCAATTCCGCCCTTGCTTCAATACTCCAATACACAACTCGATTTCATATGTATTGCCCAATTTCTGCTATGCCAGCAACGTAGACTCCGAAATTCACCATTGCTTCTGCATACATTATCGTACCTGCGTTCACATATTCACACACAACAGATATATACACATTTTTAGACTCAATTAAAACACTTAATGCAAAACACTATTTCCATTAATCACTGCATGGGCTAATAATACATTAATTTCCCCTCTGCATCTACAATTCTCATACTGGTACTTCTCTCTATCTCTCACACTGTTTTTCCTCTCCATCTCCCTCTTATTTATACAAAATATGTGAAGCTATTCTTCTCAAATTAAATAGAGTTCTTCTAGAATTTTTCCAACAAACCAATGCCTCCCTATTTTTAAGCACCTACTCCTATCTTGGCTTTATTCCACGTAGGGAAAGAAACCAATTTCTAAATTATTCCAAATTTATTTAAATACAAAACCAACTAACAATGCTCCATAAATAAATAAAAAAATTAATAAAATAATTAATTATACTACTCCTAAGTCTATTTTACTTCAAATTAGCCACAACATCTGACCAAAATGTCACATTTCTGGCTAGGTCCCTGATGCTCCTGCATCAGACTCTCGGGGAAGAAAACTGATCTTGTAGTACTTTGGAATCGATTCCCAACTTCTGTAGCTCTGCTATAGTCATCCAACTAGCGTCTTCCACTGGCTTCCATTTCCACTTGAATAAATACTAATAATAAGTTTGACTCTTGGTTTTCTTTGATACTCTCTTTTCCAAAATGACTTCCACTTCTCTTTTCCCTGCTTTGGGAATCTGCTCTTCCCAATTCACTGTTGGGCTTTCTTCTGCTGTGGCATACCCTTGTAGTTATTCGTCTATTTCTCGGTACAGATACAGATCTGCAACATTAAATATAGGTGATATTCCGATCCCTGTTGGCAAATTAACTTCATATGCATTTGAAGAAAATTTCGTTACAATTTTACATGGTCCTATCTTCTTGAGTTTCAATTTGTTATACGTTTTAACAAGAAATATTTATTTTCTAGTTAAATATACCATGACTAAATCACCTACTTGGAATTCCTTTTCTCACCTTTTTATATCCGCTCTTTTCTTGTACTTGGTGTTGCTTTCCTGCAATCTGCTCTTTACTTCTTCTTGTAATCCCTGCATCTGTTCTGCAAATTCTTCAGCCTTTGCACTCCGTCCCTCTTGCTTTCCCAGATCTCTGAGTTCATACACACCCCTTGGATGCATTCCAAAAACAATTTGGAATGGAATCATGCCAGTGCTTCGATTTCGGGTGTCGTTATAAGCAAAATCAGCCTAAGCAAGGGCTAAATATCACTGTTTAGGATTGTTATATACCAGGCTTCTCAATATGTTTCCCAGACTTCTATTCACGACCTCAGTCTGCCCATCCGTTTGAGGATGATATGCCGAATTGAAACTAAGGTTGGTACCTAGTTTCTTCCATAGAGTTCTCCAAAAATTTCCCACGAACTTGGTATCCCTATCAGACACAATTCTTACAGGCAATCCATGTAATCTTACAACTTCTGAAAAAAACAGATTAGCAATATGTGTTGTATCACTTGTTTTCTTGCATGCAATAAAATGAGCCATTTTAGAAAATATATCCACAACAACATAAATGGAGTCATTTACCCTTTGATTTTTTGGTAAAACCAAAACAAAATCCATACTAACTGCATCCCACAGTCAGTCGAGTATAGGCAATGGCTGATACAATCCTGTATTTTGACTTTTCCCTTTATCATGTTGACAAATCCTGCATTTTTCCACAAACCGTTTAACATCAGTTTGCATCTTCGGCCAATAATAAAAAGTATTTACCTGAGCGAAGGTTTTGTCTTGTCAAAAATGTCCAGACAGACCTCCACTATGTTTCTCCTTGATTATGTTTTCCCTCATAGAAAAATTAGGAATACATAAATTATTACTTTTGAATAGTAATCCTCCTTGGATTGAATAATCCAACCACTGGCTTTTGTTATGGACTGCTGGGTTTTCTACTGCTGCATAAATATCTCTAAACTCCGCATCATCTTTATACATGTCAACCATTTCCTCAAACCCTACAACACCAACTTGTAACTCCTGCATAAGTAAGTTCACCCTACTCAAAACATTAGCAACTTTGTTCAGTTTTCCACTCATATGTTTAATCACAAAATTGAAACTTTGCAAATATTCTACCCATTTGACATGTTTCTGATTCAATTTTGGTTGGTTTTTTATAAACTGTAATGCATGATTATCAAAATATAACACAAACTCTTTTGGAAACAAATAATGTCTCCATTTTTTCAAGGCCTGTACAATAGCATAAAATTATTTATCATATGATGAATATTTCTTCTTTGCTTCATTTATTTTTTCACTGAAGTATGCTATTGGTTTCTAATATTGGCTTAGAACTACGCCAATCGCAATTCCACTAGCATCAGTTTCAACCTGGAAAACTTTCTCAAAATTTGGTAAAGCCAAGACTGGTTTTTCAGAAATCTTTTTCTTTAAAAATTTAAAGTTTCAGTCTGCTGCTTCTGTCCATTTGAATGGATGATTAGTTTCTCTGATTGTTTCAATAATGGGTGTACAAATTTTCCTAAAACTTCGAATAAACTTTCGTTAGAAACTTGCAAGACCATGGAAGTTTCTTACCTCAAATATGCTTCTAGGAGTTGGCCAATTCACAATTGCTTAGATTTTCTCTGGATCCATTTTCAACCCTTCTTTAGAGACTACAAACCCCAAATAAATTATTTCTTCCTTCATAAAGCTACACTTCTTCAAATTTATTAATATTTTTTCTTTTTGCAAAGTCTTTAGAACTAATTTAAGGTGTTCTATATGTTCTTCTTTACTTCGACTGAAAATGAGAATATCATCGAGATAAAAAATTACAAATTTACCCGTGTACTCTTTCAAAACTTCATTCTTCAACCTCATGAAAGTACTAGGTGCGTTAGTAAGTCCGAAAGGAATTACTAACCATTCATACAAACCATTATTTGTTTTGAATGCGGTTTTCCATTCATCCTCCTCTATCATTCTTATCTGATGATACCCACTCTTCAAGTCTATCTTAGAAAAACAATTTTACCCACTCAAACAATCCATTAAATCATCCATTCAGGGTAAAGGAAAACGATACCTGATGGTGATTTTATTTATAGCTCTAGAATCTGTGCACATGTGCCATTCACCTCACTTATTTGGACTGAGTAATGTTGGTACAGCACATGGACTGACGCTCTCTCTGATCAACCCTTTATCCATCAACTCTTTCACTTGTCTTCCAACTTCGGCATTTTCCTGCGGTGTTAACCTATAGGCTTCTTTATTCGGAAAACTGGCTCCAGGTATTACATCAATGTGGTGACTAATACTCCTGATGGGTGGTAACTCATTTGGAAACTCATCCACAGCAATATCAGCAACATCATTCAACAGATTTCTAATTTCTTCAGGTAAATCTTCTAAATTTGTAGAAGTTAAAATTACCTTGGGTCTCCCAAAAATAGAAAAATGTATTTCCTCACCCTTCTCCACTTCCTGCAATAGGGTCTTCCCACTCATCAACATAGTGTTGTTTCCATGTGTTTCCTCATCAGCCTAAGCTTTCAATGGTAGCAGTGTATGCTTGTTCCCATCTTTCTCAAGAGTATAAGTGTTTCTTCTGCCATCATGTATGGCTTTTCGGTCAAATTGACAGGGCCTTCCTAGCAATATGTGACATACAACCATCGACATTATATCACATAAAATAACATCCTTATAAGTACCAATCTGAAATTCAACTTTACATTGTTCAGTTACAATAATTTGATGGTCTTTCTGAAGCCATGATACTTTATAAGGAGTGGGGTGTACTGTTCTCTCCAACTTCAATTTGTCCACCATTTTTGTAGAAACAAGGTTATCAGTACTACCACTATCAATTACCAATTTGCAACACTTACCCTTTTACTTACATACATTTCTAAACAGATTCCTTCTTTGAGCTAGTTCTCTGGCTTCCTTAGCTTCTTTAAGAAATATCCTTTTCAACAACAAGGATTCTATGGCTTCAAGTGGTTCCTCTTTGGCTGCAGTCTGAGGAATATCTTCCCTGGTTTCAGCAACATTCACATTGTGTTGGGTTTCTAATCTATTTTGAGAACAATCCCATTGCACATGTACCCATTCACCACACGCAAAGCACCGAACATATCTTCCTCGGCCTCGGCCTCTGGGCATGAACCTTCCGTGGCCAGAATCTCCTCTTTGTGGTGATCTATTTCTCGCACTCCCTGCCTCATTCTGAGAGTGTTGAAATCTGGATTTAAATGTTCCCTTTCCTTTTGCCGGAATCTTACCTCTATTTCTTTGGTTTTGTTTGTGCAACATCTTTTCTTCGGCTCTCAAGGCTGCTTGATAAGCATCTTCAATTGTCTTCAAATTTAATAAGTTGATCCCATCCTGTATTTCATATCTCAAACCATTTGTATATCTAGCTACCTTTTCTAGATCATCTTCAACATGGCCAGATCTAATACTCAGCTTATAAAATTCTTCAGTATATTCTTTAACGGTCATCCCCTTCTGTCTTAAATTTTGCAATTGTCAAAACAGATTTAATTGGTAATCCTTCGGCATAAACGTACCTTTTAGCTTACTTACCATCTTATCCCACTACTTGATTTTGGGTTTCCCTTTTCATTCCCTGGACAACTGTAATTCATCCACCATAGGGCTGCATGGCCTTTCAATCTCGTGGCTGCAAACTTCACTTTCTTCTTGTCATCGACTTCTTCATAGTCGAAGTATTTATCTAACGAACTGATCCAGTCCATTAGCACCTCCACACTAAGACTTCCATCATATAAAGGTACTTCTACCTTCGGTCGACTGCTGACCTTTGCGAGCATCTTCATGACTTTGGTTGCCTCGCTTTCTTCCTCCACTTCTTCTTCGGTGGTCTCTTCTTCATCAGCACTAGAAACTACACCATCTACCGCTCTCCTTTGAGTAGTTTCCATAGTAGCCATTCTTTTACGCAAATGCCGAATTTCATCTAGAAAAACCGTGTTTGCTATAGGTCTCCCTCGACCTATCCCAGCTTGACCTACTCCAGCTCCTCTTCTGGGCAGCATTTCCTGCAATATTCATAAGCTTCCCAACAAGCTCTGATACCACAAATGATGTAGAAACAACCAATTTAAATTTTAGTATAGCAAAATTAAACAACTTTACTAAGTCCCAGAATCACTCTCTCAATGATAGAACATATTTTTCCCCTGCTTCTTAGTTTGCAGCTTTGATTTCCATGTCCATTAATTACATATAATAGTGATCCTTATTGTAGCACTGTGTTATTATCTAAACTTCATTCAACAGCTGTTAATACCTTTGATGGTCAGCATTTGTATTTATGTATAAAAATGGAATTAAAACTCATTACATTATTGAGTGCAGAATCTATTGTAGACAAACATAAACTCTGTGTTATGTTTGAAATGGTTGGCCGCATCAAACAATCATAGCAACCTAATTACCGTGATCAAACCCAATTAAAAATTGATTGCAATTACGTTGAATCACATATCGAATGCAGACTTTAAACCGTCATTTCTTACATCAGACATTGGGGTGTTAATGTGCCAAATTCCACAGGTTACGATCAAATCATACCAAACGCAGACTTTAAAACTAGGCACTACTTACATAAGGTTGCTAACGATGTTTCGTCCTCTTTGATATGCGTTGTTTCTTCATATCAATGTCACTCAGTTTACTTGTGGTGAATGTTTCAAATCAATTCATGTTTTAATGCTACCATCAATGCCGCCCTTGCTTCAATACTCCAATACACAACACAATTTCATATGTATTGCCCAATTTCTGCTATGCCAGCAACGTAGACTCTGGAATTCACCATTGCTTCTGCATACATTATTGTATCTGCCTTCACATATTCACACACAGCACATATATACACATTTTCAGACTCAATTAAAAAACTTAATGCAAAACATTATTTCCATTAATCACTACATGGGCTAATAATACATTAATTGCCCCTCTGCATCTACAATTCTCATATCGGTACTTCTCTCTATCTCTCACACTGTTTTTCCTCTCCATCTCCCTCTTATTTATACAAAATATGTGAAGCTATTCTTCTCATAACAGAGTTCTTCTAGAAATTTTCCAACAAACCAATGCCTCCCTATTTTTAAGCACCTACTCCTATATTGGCTCTATTCCACGCAGGGAAAGAAACCAATTGCTAAATTTATTCCAAATTTATTTAAATACAAAAAAAACTAACAATGCTCCATAAATAAATAACAAATTTAATAAAATAATTAATTATACTACTCCTAAGTCCTTTTTACTTCAAATTAGCCACAACATGTGACCAAAATGTCACATTGCTGGCTAGGTCCCCGATGCTCCTGCATCAATTAAATCCCCGCCATTTAATTTTTCAACCTGGGTTTTCCTAAATAGACGAGGTATACCTGTACTATATGTACTAGGTGATTATGTTTCAGATTAGACTAATATAATGCAATTAAAACTAATTACAAAACAAATTAAATAAATCTAATTCGAACTAAATCAAATCAAAAATAAAGAAATTGAAATCACATTTGCATAAAGGAATTCACACTTTTCATGAAATTGAAATCACTCTTGCAGAATTGAAATCACACCACGCTTGCATAATTGAAATCACACCCCGCTTGCATAAATGAAATTTTAAATTGAAATCATGCCACACTTGCATAAATGAAATGCTGAATTGAAATCACACTCAAACCTGCTGAAAAGTAAATCACACTTTTCCGAAAGGAAAAACACACTTGCTGAAAAGAAATGAAATAATATAACTAAACTATGTTACCAATATGTACAAAGATATGCAAACTGGGGTTGATGGGGGCCCTCCATTCCTCAACAAGCACACCGAACAACTATCAAATCTTCGAGATCAAAGTGGCAGTATGTATTTCATAAAATGATTACAAGATATTACAAGAATTCTCTCTCCTCACTTTACAAATTACATCTTGAATGGAATTTGGAACCTCCAACTATTGACTAGCCACTAGCTACCTCTAATCTCTAACAATTAACAATTTACAGCCAACCATTCACAACCCTTTGAATGAAGGGTGCACTCCTATTTATACAAAAATTGAAGATAACTATAGATCCTCAAATCTATCCTAAATCCACATTTATCTCATGTGTTTACAACCAATCTCTTAAAAATATAAGATACAAATCCTCCGTAAATTCTCTCATAGTTTTGATAAGGACACATATCAAAAAATCCATGATTCTTCTCCTTTGAGTGTGCTTAGCTTAATGATCCATATCTTCTTCAAATATTCTACAAATCCTCATGAGTTGGAATTTGAAATTCGAATTTGTAGTTAGGAGGCCAAGTAGGACCCTTCTAGAATCTCCAAGTGGGCCTACAATATCACAAAACTTATACCAATTTTATGTATATATGAAAACATGTTAATTTGATATTATTTAATCACAAATTCACTTAAAATACTTAAAATAAATGACTTTGGAAAATATAATGCTAAACCCATATGATCATGAAAATGGTTACTTAATGTAGGGTTATGGAGCTATAGAGTTACATAATGAGGGTAAAATGATGGAAGTGAAGGTAAAAGTGGATGACATTTTGGAGGCCCAACATACCCCCCAACTGAAGATATTGCATGTCCTCATGCAACTATTGCATTAATTCCCTTAATAATAAGTAGATCTTCTTGAAATGTTTTGCTTCTATATGAGCTTTGGTTTTGTATTGATTCTCTTTTAACTTTGCATAATCATATCATTTGAAAATTTTATTATTTTTGCAGTGTACTTTGAAATATATTTGATTGCAACATATATATTTTTAATGGTTGGTTCTTGTGTGACAACCAAACATTTTTTTTTGAGTATTGGTTCTTGTGTAACAATACTTCTCTTATTTTGGTCGCATAAAAATACTTGAAAACATTGAGAAATCCTTTTTAAGTCCCATAGTGACTGCCAACCATTTAATGTGCTCATCAATTGATCATTGTAAAACATATAAAATTTTTGGAATCAAAATGCAATAATGGTTGATTAGGAAAAATATGTTGGTTAGGATGAAATGAAATGCAACATGTGGCATGAAATATGAGTATCACTTCCCCCCAACTTAAGGTGTTTTCAGTTTTCTTGCAAATGAGAAAGGGAATATGAATGTGGTGAGAGAGTTTCCAAAATCACAATTTTAGCATTTAAGGAATTACATGATTAAAGATTAGAAAACAACATACCTTCACTTACCTGAAAAGTGGACACACTATGTGTATAGAAGAGTGTGGTTGCTGCTGCTGGATCATGGAATATGAAGTAAAAGGATCTGTTCTTCTTCTTTCTCTTCGTTGTATGAATAGAGAATGAAATTGACATATTTATTGCTACGGATGCTGAATTGAGTCTTGCTGCAAACTACTGAAATCATCTAGTCTTCATTTGTTCCTGCTTTGTGGCATAATTCTTATCTATGTGAATAATTGTGTCGATGTCGAACATAGAAATAAAATGTTGGATTACTGACCATTAATGAATTCCATTAACCAACACGAGACTACTCACCATTGATGTCAATGAGAGTCAAGATGACTAAGTACATATTACTAGGTACGAATAGATGTGTCGAAGTCGAGTCACCTAGAAGATCCGACAAACAGGGGAATTGATCTATTCCCACTGTTTATTGATGAGAGAACTTGCCATTAAGGCATGCAAGCCTCAAGGTACTTGAAAGATCTTAATATTGATCCCAAATGATGTGTCGGACTTGTTGGGTCAAAACTTGTTAGAGGGAAGGCCTTAATGAATCCTCCATCATCTAACGTGAGTGCACAATAATATTTTGAAGGACTATGGATGAAAAATTTGCATTGAAGTGGGATTGATTTGACAGAAAGGAAAATGAAAATTGGGGTTAATCAACTTTGTAAGGGAGCTGAATGACTTTATTTTTGGGAAATATGAGTGAAAATGGTGTAGGAATGTATGACGATTGTGAAGGAAAATGTGTTTTTTGGTAGTAGGGAGATGGACAGTTATGGATCGATTGCAGGCTTGGAATGGGTAGTGTTGGTAAAATTGGTATTTTGTTTAGTAGCAATGGTGTAATGGATATGATTTGGCATGAAAAGATCACACTCTTCTAATTGAAACTTGGTCTTCTTGTGCATATAGTGATATTCTTTCATCGTGTCCTAGAACCTGCAAAAACTTAGCACTTTATTTTTTTAATTTTTAATTTTTAATTTTATTTTAATTTTTATTTATTTATTTTAATTTTAATTAATTAATTATTATATATATATATATATATATATATATATTTTATTATTATTATTATTATTTTTGTTTATTTATTTTATTTTTAATTTTTTATTATTTTTATTTTATTTTTTAAATTAAATTAAATTAAATTTATTTATTTATTTATTTTTCTGCAATAAAAATGTAAGTCTATCGAGAGAGAGACGTGATCAGTCTGTCTTCATATTGATATATACACAAAAAACTCAGAAATAGTACTAATAAAATGAATTCAAGGACGAAAAATTAAATGCACTTTTACTTGTATGGGAAGCAATACCTTGGACTACGTGTTGGTGTTTTTTTGGTAACTTATTCATTTTTTATTGTCTCAAATGATGATGAAAACTCCCTCATCACGTAGATCTTGTCAAGATATTTCCATTGAAATTTGGATCCTCGAAAACCGATGTCGTATGAAAGATTTATGAGTGTTTGAAGTTTTTATGAAAAAGCTATCGAATTGCATGAATTTTGCAGGTGATGATTGGTTTTGTAGCTACTGGATTGCAATGATTCTGCAACTACGGTTCTGTTTCAAAATACTAGTTGAAAAAGTGGTGGACTGGATGGATAGTTACACCATTGTATAGACATGTCACCAATCATCATTAAATCCATGGTATCAACTCTGCTGGCACTAAAAAACACCAAAGAATAAGACACTTAACCATCTCGATTCAATTTACAAAAAAATATGATTCGTAATTGATTACAGAAAATATGCCAAACAAAGTAGATATTCCTAACCGATCCAACAAATTTATCCATTCTACAAATTTCAGTTTCAGTTCAACAATCATTGATTTTTTTTTTAATTGCATGTTTTACCAAGGCCGACGCTGAACATGGATTGGAACGTAAGGTTTGAAGCCATGAATTTTCCATTCGAGACTTCTTAAGCAATGCACACTGTGTTCTCAACATTTTTAATATTCTTGGCCTAAGTGGATTTTTTTTTTACAAGAACGGATATGGTTTTATATTAAAGCCTTGGCACGAATGCCTCGAATCAGATTACAAAATATGGGAGCAAATCCTAATTTTCCTCACCTGTCAGGAGTTCTATGACCTAGATACTTATATGCCGGTGTTTCTTACAAGTAGTAATCGAATCAATCTTCGAAATTTTCCCTAACTTGTGGATACAAACGAACTGATGCAGTAAAATGCAATAAAACATGAAAACTGGATTTTAAGGGATTGGATCCCATTCTTCTTCCCTGTCTCTTGAAAGAGTGCTGACGGAAAGAAGAACATATTTGTTGGCTTCCAAATCTGCGTCTTTATTATTCTCCCACAATACATGGAAGAAGTTCACACTCTGAGGAGTTTTTACCATTGTTTTGATTCTCGTCATCAATCTTGCAATTCTGAGATCTTTAGGAATAGAGTTATCCACGATAGTTTTTATAATGGACTGAGAGTCACCAATTACATTTACCTCTTTAATGCCAAATTCCTTAACTTGCTTGAGGCCTTGGAGCAGAGCCAATGCTTTTTCTTGGGTGCTAGTGTTATGTCCCAAGCCCCAGGCATAACTATGCTCAATTCTGCCCTTTAGACTCTTAATGACACCTCCTGCACTTGCTTTCCCGGGATTGCATTTGGCAGCCCCTTCAAAGAATAAAGTATGTTTGGACTGCTTAATGTTACAAGCTGAGAAGTCTTTCTCATTGAGTCTGATTTTCCAATCTTTACTTGTCTTGCTTTGCTTTACTACAACAGATAATTGAAGGCCCATCACATCACCCCATTCTAAATCATGATGGCTTAAATTTGTTCCTTCAAGTTGGTCGCCCAAGCTTTCTTTCAACTGAATTTTGATCTTGGCCATGATTATCTTCACATTCTTCTCTTTATCTCTAAAAATTCTCTTATTCCTTTCAAGCCAGATTTGCCAACAAATAATCTTTGGCAAGGAATGCCAGGCGGCTTTAAAACTATCATTCTTTGGGTGAACACCTGGATAGTTGTGTGGCCAACTAGAAAACAAGTCAATGATGGAAGAGGGGAGTGCGAAATTGTTTCCCCAAGGACCCAGAACCTCATGCCAAACCTCTGCAGCAAATTTACATTCCAGCATAAGTTGAGAGGCATTCTCTTCATTTTCGCAGCACATCAAGCATCTAGACGACCCATGGAAGCCTCTTTTTTTCAATCTATCCTCAGTCAAAATTCTATTGTGGCATGAGCCAGTAGAAGAAATCGATTTTTGGAATGGTCTTATGGCACCATAGCCCCTTTCAAATCATAGGTTTAGGCGGGACATGAGGCTGTTCCAACAGTTTTGCATAACCCAACACCACTGTATAACAACTAGATTGTGAACCCCATCCACGTTTATCCTGCCTCCTTGCATGGATCGGGGCCATGCCATTCAGGAGAGCGAACAAAGCATCACAATATGGCTTTAGGTCAAAAGGCATCTGGAGCTTCTTCAAACTAGTCCAATAACAACTGTCCCAAAAAGAGATGTCCCACAGGGTGTTAAAGCCAGCATTGGCCATCCAAGCTCGCAGCGAAAGGAGAGAACAGTTTTCGACAAGAGGAGGGTTATTCATAATGATTTTGACAAGAGGAGGGTTATTCATAATGATATCATCCCAAATACTAATTTGTTTTCCATTGCCTGGGATCCAAAAAGCATGGAGATGGATCAGTGGGATGGCCTGAGCACAGAGTTTGAGAAAATGAGAACCAGATTTTGAAAGAGGACTGTCAAGATAATGTTTCCTTTGCCCCCTGAGATATTTCCTCCACATAGCTTTTTGCGCCCAACCAAGCTTGGAAGTAATGAGTCTCTAAATGATTTTTTCTCCCATAGTAATGTTTTGAGAGCGAAGATCTTTGAAGTTTAGTCCACCTTCCATAAGAGGCTTGGTGACTTTATCCCAACTAACAAGTGGGATTCTCTTTTCATTTTGTTTTCCACCTTTCCAAAAAAAATCTACGAATGAGCTCCTCCATATTCTTGAGGATGCAGATTAGAGCCAATAGAACAGAGAATTGAAAGATAGAAAGACTGCTGAGGACAACCTTGATAAACACTGACTTACCAGCAATATTGAGCCAAGAGAAACCCCAATCCTGGATCTTGAGTTTGAACTTATCTAGCAGAGGGAGGCAATCTCTGCTGAAGGTGGATTTTTGGAAGATTGGGAGGCCCAGATATTTGAATGAAGTCCAATTGGAAGAGCCAGCAAAGCCTAGACATTTGGAAATAGCACTGAGAGCGTTGTTCGAAATGTTCCAGCAATAAATATGACACTTCCCCTTATTTATATTGCTTCCCGTGGCATCATAGTAATCATCCAACACTTCTTTGAACTTTGTAGCAGAAAGCACAGAGGTTGCGCCTAGCATTAGAGAATCGTCGGTAAACAAAGTGTGATTTATATTTTTAACTCCTCTGGCAATGTTAAGGCCTAGTATCCCTTGGTCAATTTTCTTCTTGTCCAAATAGAAACTTAGAACGGAGGCTTGGAGAAGAAAAAGGAGTGGGGAAAGAGGACACCCCTGCGGAAGCCCTCTTGTAGCTTTGAAGAAGTTCGCAGCTTGCCCATTCACCAGAGGGGCGATCCAAGGCTCGGAGATACAAGCACGAATCCAGTTGATAAACTCAAGCCCAAACCCAAACTTGTGCAAAAAATCAAGGAGAAAGCTATGTCTAACACAATAAAATGCATTAGCTAGATATAGTTTGACAACCATACCCTTTTCTTTTCGTTGCAGGCTTGAGTGAATCGCCTCTTGCTCTAGGATAAAATTGTCCACAATTTTCCTCCCATGTACAAAACCACCTTGATTCTCTGGGATAATATTAGGAATGATACCTTTCAATATGTTAGCTATCACCTTGGTTATCATCTTGTAGCTAATGTTGCATAAAGAAATAGGTCGAAATATGTTGAAAGCACTGGCTCCCTTTTCCTTCAAAATGAGGGCAAGAAAGATTGAGTTTGTGCTGCCCCCAATTTTCTGACAGGCTTGGGACTTCAAGACCATTTTGTGCAAATCGTTTTCCACTATCTACCAACAATATTGGAGAAATATAGCTGTGAAGCCATCCGGTCCGGGAGTTTTATCGGGCTCCATAGCAAAGAGAGCAACCTTTATTTCCTTTCTAGTGACCTTTTCCTCTAGGAATTGATTCATCTTGGAGGTTATATTTGAAGGTACCACATCCAGAAATTTAGAATTCTGATCCTGCACACCTTCTTCACTATAAAGGTTTTTAAAATGAGAGAAAGCTGCCCTTTTGATGCTCATGAAGTCATTGTGAGTAATGGACTCTTCCTTATTTTCTGAGATGGAGTTGAAGCTTCTTCTCGCTTGGGCTTGTTTGTGGAAGAAGGAAGTATTTCTGTCTCCCAATTTAAGCCAAAGGCTGTGAGACTTTTGTCTCCAAAGTTCTTCCTCTGACAGATATGCCTTATGAAACTTATGTTGTAAATCTGCCTCCCTATCTAGAACTTCTTTTGTAATGACTGCATCTTCCATTTGTAAATGATGGATCTCAAGACTGACTTGGGCATGCTTTCTTTCTACTGCTGGATTAGGGAGGGTTTTGGCCCAACTTTTCAAAGCAACTTTCACTCTTCTGAGCTTTTCCTCCCAAACAAAGAAATGATAACCCTTGACAGGAATCCTCCAACTTTCCTCAACCTTATCCATGAAGTCTGGATCCTTGACCCATAAAGGACTAAATCTAAATGGAATAGGGCCAAGATCATTTTGGGCCAACAATTCAAGCTTGATAGGCTTATTATTTGAGGCGATGCAAGGAAGAATATACATTCTAGCCTCTAAAACTAAATGGAGAAAAGAACTATGAACAAGAAATCTATCTAGTCTTGCTGCAATATGCCCAGGATTGACTCTTTTATTAGACCAAGTGTACTTACCGTTTGAGGGCTTGATGTCGAGCAAGTCCCAATCTTGCATGAGATCCTCCACCCATTCCCTTGTTGGATCCCTAACGATGCTACCTCCTTGCTTCTCAGACATAATCAAGGTGAGGTTGAGGTCGCCACTAATGATGGTGTTTTCCAGATTCTCTATATCTGCTAGATTTCTGATAGAGTCCCAACAAACCTTCTTCTCCCCTGCGTTTACGGGGACATACACATTGAAGAGGCTAAATACCTCCTTTGTATCAAGATGATGAAGTTTCAAGAACAATCAGTGGGTATTTAGGATCTCTGTGACCATCATGTACTTGTTTATATTCTATAGAGTGCCTAGCCCGCCCTAAGCTCATCGAGTAGAGACGACCTATCCTCCACCTTTATTGCAAAATTTCTTACTTGTTTGGAGGAAGTCTTTGTCCTCCATTTTTGTCTCCTGGATTAGAGGAATATATGGGGCTTCTATCCTTAACATGCTTCTTATGGCTTCTTCTTTCACTTTTCTCCCCATTCCTCTGCAATTCCAGGAGACAACCTTCATCACTTACTTTTTTCGGTGTGATGAGCTCCCTTGGAGCCCTGTGTCTGGTTTCTTGTCATCTTCGGAGTTCTTGCCAATAGTTTCTCAAGGGTTGGTTTACTACCCTGGAATTTGTCTCTGTACGTTTCTTGTTCTCTCTTTTCCCGGGTAGGAATTTGACCTCTTGTTGATCTTCTAGCCAAGATTTGTGATTCCCCTATTTCTCCTTCCTCCTTAGATTCCTCCAAATTTTGTTCCTCCTCTTCAGCTTCTGCATGGTTTTCCTTATGTATTTCTGAGGCGCTTTGCCTAGAGCCTGAGGATGTCCCTTTTTCTGGGGTCGCTTTATTTTGTCTCGACCTCCTAGACCTCTAATTAAGATGAGCTTAAGGGCCCAAACTTATTTTCTAGGAGGAAGGTTTTGCTGCTTAGAAGCTGGCTGAGGACCTTTTCCTTTTGGAACCTCAAAAAGTTTTGGGGATTTGTGAGTAGTCTTTGACCGCTTAACCTGATTCCAGCCCTCCTCTTTTCCTTTCTCTGCCTCTCCATTGCTCGGGAAACCCCTAGTAAAGTGTCCATATTCGTGGAATTTTCGGCAGTTGAAAGGAAGCTGCTCACAATCTAGCTTTTGCACATGAGACCAACTGCCAACATTGATTTTTATTGCCTCTGGTAGAACCACCTATAATTCGACCTCGACATAGATTCGAGCATAGTCATATTGATCCTTGTTATTTTCCTGGTCAATAAATTTTCCCAGAGCTTTGCCTATGTGCTTCAAAGAATCCCAGTTCCAGCAATGCACTGGGAGATTCGACAACCTAACCCACACAGGAACAACCGTCGGGACATCCACTGCTGGATCAAAATCCGGCGTCCACTTATTGAGATACAGGCCCTGAGGGCCCATGAATTAAGGGCCATTCCTAAATTTCAGATCTTTATCCTCTTTTGAGATGAATTCAAACAGAAAGTAGCCTCTCCCCAAGAAATACGAGGTTACACTGTTCTTGATCAAAGGTACCCAATTTTTGATGACCCAGGTCTCTGTTGTTTTTGGAGAGGAACAAAGGCCCATAAACTGACCCACTAGGGCACAGTCCACTAGAGACAAGGCTACCTAGGTCGGTCCCTCTAGAGGAAGGGAGATTTCTGGAATGTCATCCAGCTTCTTCACGAACTTGGCGGCTTCAATTTTCTTCTTTTTCGGCAGCGAAGACAACAACGATACGAAGGCTTCATCAGCGGATGGAGGAGGAGGGGGAGGAGGAGCCTGGGGTGAACCAAGATCCTCCATGGCTGCAAGATGGAGCCTTAGCTCCAGGCGTGCGCGTTCTCACAGGTTCAACAACAACGCGATTGTAGCAGTTATCGCAAATTCGGAATTAGTCTTAATAATCTTGGCCTAAGTGGATTTTAACATGGTTCACTTGTTTTATTGTTTTAAACCTATGTGGGTGGGGTTTTATTGTTTTTATCCCTACATATTTTTAAAAGGTTAAAATGGTTAAAACTTTTCATATATATATATATATATATATTATTATTTTACTAAAAATAAATTCCTTTAAAAAAAACTATTTTGTAAAAAGAATCTATTTTTTATTTTTATTTTTATTTTAAAGAATTTTTAGAGAAAAAATCTAATTAGATATTTTCTTCTTCTTCTTCTTTTTATAATTCTCATTCAAAAGTAAAGAATTTATTTGAGAAATAAATAACAAATTTTGAGATAGATCTAATTGAGAGTTGGAGATCAAATTTAAAGTATTTTAGAATGAATAATGAATTTTATTTCTCCTATCCAATTTTAGATCTATGAGTTTTATAGCAAACTTTTATTTCAAGACTAACATATTCAATTTCCCTTTTTGATCTTCAAGTTCGCACAAGGCACAAGAAGAGAGCATACTCAACAATATTGAAACTCTTTATTCGATTGGAATGTGAAATTTAAAAGACAAAACACAAAGATTTTATCTCTAAATTCAGATTGTGGCTCTCAAAACTCTTATTTATTCTCCTTCTCAAATATTCCTTCTCTTTCCACATCTTCCTACAAATGATTAGTGAGCTGGGTGGCTCTTATTGCACCACCAAATAAAATAAAATTGCAAATAACATGAAATCTTCAAAAAACATCAAAAAACTTGATTGTATTCATTACCTACTCTACTGGAAATAGAAGAATTGATTAAGTGTATGCATATATCCAGTGTAACCATGTGCGTAATAGGATTAAAATGATATTCATGCCAAGGTTATAAAAATATGTATTAAAAGTCATCAAAAAATGAAAAACCAGTTGCTTAGATAATGAAATAAAGAAGTAAAGAAGGAAGAACATTATTCAAACCCTTAATTGCCCATGAATTAATCCAACTGGGGTATAATTTCTGTTGCACACACATATTAGTACAATTTTTTTTTTGAATTTTTTTGAAATTTAACATGCAAAATGATTTTAATTATGCATCTAAAAATGAATGCAACTATAATGAATTTCTAAACTTCAAAATAAACACCTATGTATACTTCCCTAGTAATGGCGCCAAAAATTTAGGTGATTTAATGGTTAGTTAAATCCTTGTCATTTAATTGTCAACCCGAGGTTTCATAAAATGACGAGGTATACCTGTAATATATGTACTAGGTGATTATATTTCATATTAGATTAATATAATGCAATTAAAACTAATTAGAAAACAAATTAAATCAATCTAATTCAAACTAAATCAAATTAGACATAAAGAAATTGAAATCGCACTTGCATGAAGGAAATTGTTATCACTCAAAAAATTCAAACATCATTTTGAGAAGGTTACATAGGTTCATGGGTCAAAATAGGGTTGTAGGAGTCATTTTAAGTTTTATCAAGGGAAATGTTAAATTTTTATGGTTTAAGTTTACCCTAAGGTCTAAACCCTCTCATGTTCGAACTCCTTCATGTCACATCATTCATCATTTTCTGATTCATTTCATTTTCCAAATTTTTTGTACCGAAACTACTTAATTAGCCAAGAAACCACAGTTTCGTAGCACATTGCATTGGGAAAATACACTTTTCGCTACGAAACTACTAATAGTTTCGTAGCGAAAACAATCAAATTAACACTAGAGGCGCTACGAAAGCGCGATTTTCTATCTGTCTTGTCAGTCGAGTTGTTAGGTGTCAGAAAACGTTGGGAAAGGGTAATTTAGATGCTTTGCGAGTCATGGAGTGATGAAATCAAGGTACATATCCACGTTTGCAGCCATCATGGTTAGTTTAGGTAATGTGTAAGTCATCATTGAGTCATGAGAAGACATTTAAACTTCAAATCCTTTCCTAATTTAGTCATTCTCATTTCTCATTCCTCCTTGCGTAATATCTGAGCTCTGGAGAGTTATTGAAATAAGCCAAACTTGTGGTTGGTTTTTTCAAAGGTTTACTTTGAACATTATCAAGCGAGCCTGCAAATTCATCAAGCGATCCTACAAATTCATCAAGCAAGGCTGAAGCATCATCAAGCGAGGCTGAGAAATTATTTGAGAAGCTATGGAAAAGAAAAGAAAAATACACAAGGGTGGACAGTGTTTGAGATATGAACCTGAAGACATGAAAGCAATCATTGAAGATCCAACAGTAATGGAAGCCTTCAGAAATGCAGGTTGCCTACAATTTTGTGAGAAATTGCAGGGCTGTCATACACATATCCAAGGAGTTTGCTTTGAATTTCAGTGGAACAACCACTAAAGTGGGAATGCTAAATTTTTCCATCACACTAGAGGTTATTGATGCTGCTACGAAAATTCCAAGAGGTCAAGAAACCTGGTTCAAAGGTTTCAAGTTTAACATGGAGCAATGTAAGGAGTTCATGAAGCCTGAACACATTGAGATGGATCTCAACAATGCTATTCCAAGAAGCTGCATTAAAGACAACAATTCAACATTGCTGCTCATCATCCAAAAGTAATTTACCTGTGAAGGTAGATATCACAAAGTCTACTCATACCATTTCAAATTACTTCTGCACTTCACTTGTAATATTTCCCTTGATTTACCTTTATATCTACATAGAAGTCTGTCAAAGATGGCTGATAAGGTCCAAGAAAAGTCTGAGGGGAGTGAGACATCATTATTTCATCATGGCTTAATGAAATTATTGGTTTTAGATGAACTTCAAAAGTTAGGCAGAGATTGGTCCTCATTCTTGTTTGTCAGTGGTTTTGAGTTGGATGTTCTAACTCCTAAAACTAAGAAAATTCCATCACCACTAGCAACAGGACAGAGCCAACCATTGGTTGCAAAACCAAATGAACCTACAAGGGAAAAATCAAGTAAGAAAACTATGAAGGAGCTAGAGAAAATGCAGAGTCTTGACACACCAAAGGTCCCATTTACAAAACATAAATCAAAGGTGGTCAAACCTGCAAAACAGAAACAAAATGTTAGCAAATAAGGGACGAAAAGAATGACTAGAAGCCAAACAGTGGTTTTGTAAGAGAAGACAGTGGCTGTAGAGGACAGAGCAGAAGCTAAGGGGAATCTAGAGGATATTCTACATGCCATTGACATAGAGGGAACACCTATTGTCCAAGCTGAATTCATAGAGGAAGGTGGGAAGAATTTAAAGAAGGCCAAATCTGCAAAGAAATTAAATTTTGAGGGAGAAGATGCATGTTTCATTTTCCAAGCAAGAAAGCCTATGACAAGGCATGCTAGGAAATTTATAGAGAGTAGAAAAGAAGTTCAAGTACCTACTGAGAAAACTCAACCACCTCAAGAGATTATTGACCTCTTATCACCCACAACAAAGGATACAATAAAAAAATCAAAAAAGGGAAAATAGAAGGTGATAGAAAAAACAGATTTGTAGCTCCTTGAAGAGAAATTGAAATTGGAAAATTAGGAAATTGCTGTCATGAAAAAAGAAGCTAGGAAACACAGTGTTGAGAAAATTCAATTTGAAAAGATGAAGGGAGTTTGGGAAGAACAGGAGGACACTGTTTCAAAAACCTTAGAAAATACACAACAACTTGTCAAGTGGACAATTCTAGCAATGTTAGAAGCCAAGCATGTAAGAAAGGTGAAAAATCATTTGAAAGCCACCAACATAAGACTTAAAGACTAGGTCAAGGACCTTGAAGAGCAACTTTAACTGATTCATGAAGAATTAGAGAAAAAAGGGCTCAAAATGACAATGATTGAAGAACCAATAACCCAACCAATTGTAAATGAGGAAGAAATGCCTCAAGGAGCCTAAGGTGAGTTGGATTATGGTTAATGAAGGATGAAGACATGTTAGTTATAGGTTTTTTTCACTTACAACTTTCATTTTCCAAAATTATGAAAAAATTTTCATTTTCAGCAGTTTCGTAGTGCCTCTAGGCTTGAAGGGCAACAAAGCGCTACGAAACTACTGTAGCTGCGTTTTTGACATTTTGACCAGTTTTGGAGGGTATTAGGAGATGAAATTGGTATGAAGGACATGTTTGATTATGAGGAACCTTATGAAAAAAGAAAGAGTTAAATTTTTTGAGGATAAAGGCTTTTTTTCAGCTCTACGAAAACTGCCTTACTTTCGTAGCGCATTGTATTTCAGCCTTGTTAGTAGGTTTTAGAGCAGTTTTTGGACAGCTGGAGGTTATGGAAGAATTAAAGACCATGTCAAGAAATTACTAAACACTCAAGGACCAAGAATTCAATATTAAACGACAACCAAAATATTCGAAGAAGAAGAAGACCATTTGCTTAAAAAATAGGTTTTTGTTTCCTAGTTTTGAGGAGGTCAGTTAAGTGGTCACAAAGTGATGAATCCCATCATCTAAATTCGACCATGTGACAACATACTTGTCAAAAATGTATTTTATTTTAGTAGATAAGTTTTTTAAAGATAATAATTGAGAGTTTGAGTCCTAGTTGAAATAGGACTGTCAAGTAGGATATGTGTCTTTTTGTCATAAAGTTAATGTTTTATGGTTATGCAAGGTATCGGTAGGAAAAAATTCGATGTATCTATCCTGGAGGAAGATAATATGATGATGTAACAAATCTATTGAAGGCCATTGAATCGAATTTGTGAAGGGTTGGAGATTTTTGGCAAAATTGTAACTTATTGTAAATTGACAGTTTCAGCAATACAAAGATCTGTTGCTTGACCAAATTGAGATTTTGAAGGAGTTTTTAGTGCTTTCCAATTCTATCTATACCTCTTATGTATCTCACTTGCAGTGGTTTTCATTTATATTACTCATAATTCATATATGAGATGCTCTGACTTCCTTGATAAGTGAATTGACTATGTATTTTCATGTTTCATGTGTGTGTGTCCTATTACTAAAAAATTTGATCTGCCTCAACTTCCATGTCAAGTAAATTCAATGAATCACTGAAAGCTTTGAATCCATAAGCCTAATGTCTACATGCTGATGCTATTTTCAACCTAAATTCATCATAACCAGTTTATTTTCTAAATAGACTTATCCATCTATATCTTTACTCCATATCATTAACCCTTGAGAGAGCCCTCTTAGATTGAGGAGGCTAAGCCTCAATCAAAATATTGGTTTGAAACAGTTGCATGAGATTGCCTGATTAGCAGCCTATCAGGTCTAATTTTATGATAACAGAAATCACACTTTGCATGAAATTGAAATTACTCTTTCAGAATTGAAATCACACCACACTTGCATAATTGAAATCACTCCACTCTTGCATAACTCAAATCACACCACGCTTGCATAAATGAAATTTTGAATTGAAATAACACCAAACTTGCATAAATGAAATGCTAAATTGAAATCACACTCACACCTGTTGAAAAGTAAATCACACTTTGCTAAAAGGAAAAACACGCTTGCATAAAATGGAAACACACTTGCTGAAAAGCAATGAAATAACATAACTAAACTATGTTACCAATATGTACAGAGATATGTAAATTGGGGTTGATGGGGGCCCTCCATTCCTCAGTAAGCACACCGAACAACTATCACATCTTGGAGATCAAAGTGGGAGTATGTATTTCATAAAAATATTACAAGATATTACAAGAATTCTATCTACTCACTTATAAATCACATCTTGAATGGAATTTGGAACCTCCAAATATCGACTAGCCACTAGCTACCTCTAATCTCTAACAACTAACAATTTACAACCCTTTGTATGAAGGGTGCACTCCTATTTATACCAAAAATCAAAGATAACTATATATCCTCAAAGATATCCTAAATCCACATTTATCTCATGTGGTTACAACCAATCCCCTAAAAATATAAGATACAAATCCTCTCCAAATTCTCTCATACTTTTGATAAGGACACATATCAAAACATCCATGATTCTTCTCCTTTGAATGTGCTTAGCTTAATGATCCATATCTTATTCAAATATATTATACAAATCCTCATGAGTTGGAATTTGAAATTCGAATTTGTAGTTAGGAGGCCAAGTAGGACCCTTTTAGAATCTCCATGTGGGCCTACAATATCAAAAAACTTATACCACGTTTATGTATATATGAAAACATGTTAATTTTATAATATTTAATCACAAATTCACTTAAATTACTTAAAATAAATGATTTTGGAAAATATAATGCTAAACCCATATGATCATGAAAATGGTCACTTAATGTAGGGTTATGGGGCTGTACAATTATAGAATGAGGGTAAAATGAAGGAAATGAAGGTGAAAGTGAATGAAATTTTGGAGGCCCAAAAAATAAGAACTGAACTCTGGTGGTTTTCACACATGGTATATATGTCTATATATATTTACTGGCCAAGCAAGGTGTTAATGGGTTGAACCATTATCTTTACATGCAGGCTGAGCCACCTAATTATCCTGGCAACATGTTTTATGGGACTCACTTTGGTTGTTCAATGCTATTCAATGGTTCTAAGTGGCTTGATGCATTAAACCAACTCTCTTACATGGATGCTTTATGTTATATGATGCCACTAAGTGTAGGAATTTACACCTCATACAATACTTAGACCCGGTTCACATCATTATATGTATATTTATGCATATTTGAAGGGTGTAATGCGATGCACCACACATCGATATCTGATTCACCATATGAACGCATCTAGACACAACACTCATGACTCGACGTGCAGGAAAGTAATGCTTTGAATATGTCAGGTTAAATACATTTATAAAACTATAATCTTACCATTCACGCCCTTGGTGTGTGTGTGTCTATATATATATATATATATATATATATTGTTGATATTAAATGGAGTTGTTTATATAGTCATAACTATGATGTTATCACTATGGTATATTTATATGTACGCTTATGTTAGAGGCATGCCATTCCATTCTCTCTCTGTCTATATATATATATATATATATTGCATTGGCTCATTGTGTGCCACAACACCCATATGCGACAAACCCCATTGTCCACCCTCCAAACATCTGCTGATCATGAAATAGGAGGCAAGATCAACAGTGAGTGGGGGTTCTAGCCCTTCCCATTGACATCACCAGGGGAAGGTATTGTGGTGATCTGGGCCATCCATTTATCAAAGGTTGTTATTTCAATGGGGGTCATACCTCCTTCCGCCCATGTCACTATTAAGAGGCCCCTCTTGCCGTAGATCTATTGTGATGAACCTTTTCTGTCCGATTAATAGAGGAGCTTAGGAAGCTTGAGCAGATAATGGATGTTCAATTGAGGTTGGAGAAGCTCAAAGGAGTTGAGATACAACAAAATAAATTTGATGGAGAAGAACAAGTTCCTTGTGAACTTGAAGATGGAGCAATAATGTATGAAACATCAGTTGAGGCTACCAAGCCTTATGATTTTTAAATTAACAATCTGTGTATGTTTGTAGGTGTAATACATGATGATGGAAAATCTTTGGGTATTTTCAAAGAAGAGGGAGAGGAGAGAAAAAATATGAATTCTATTTTAAAAATTAAGTATGAGACAATTAGGTCTCATGAGGAAGCTCATACACAACTGAAGGAAGATATTGTTGCTAGAGCTATAAGCAGAGCGAGTTTGGCTTATATGGGTAGCCAAAAGAAAGAAAAAGATAAGGAAGATGTAAAACATACATATGTAATGCTTGAGGATGCTAACAAAGAGATTTTATTGTTAGAAAATATGTTAAGGGAGTTTGAGTCAAGCCATGGATTGAGACCTCAGGTAAATGATTTAAGTTTTAGTAATTTTGATAAATAAATGAGGCTTCTTGAAGAATGCATAGGTAGAGATGTCAATTAGGAAGATTCAGTCAGCCCAGAAGGACAGATGGAAGTGTCAGGTATCAGTGACAAAGAGAAGAATAATAATGAAGAGGAAGATGGGACATATATGACTCATACTGAAGAAAAGTTAGTTTTAGAATTGAATAGTGTTGATTTGATTACTAGAATTAGTCAAGGAAATGAAGGGCAACTATTGAAGGTTGTCAAGGAAGAAGAAAAACATGCTAAAGATACTGAGAAAAATTGTGATGAAGTACTTGAATATTATCAAGCAGAAGAGGAATTACTGGAATATTTGCTAGAGGAATATGGGTACAAAGATATGATTGCAGACCATGATGAAGAAGAGTTTCAAGATTTGATGGAGACATAGATATATGTTCGTTTTCAAGTTCCTAATGCCTTAGATAACAAAGGAGAAGTGAAGTGTGAGTTTGTTATTGGTGAACTGAAAGGTAATTAACTTATTAGGAGTAAATTTGAAAATAAGAAGCAGCAAATGAATATTGCTGAGGGAGATGTCTTCAATAAAATTAAGGATGTATGGGTGAAAGAAGAAAATAAAATTGGAGAGAGAAACCAATAGTTTGAACGTGAAAGTATGAAATGTTACTAAGGTGTTTATATCCCTGAGAGTGAAAAAAAAGTGTATAAGAAAAGTAATTTGGATAGAGAAATAGATCAATATTTAATGAAGCTTATAAAGGAGAAACATAAGGAAAGGAGGTGCATAAAGGGAAGACAAGAAGTCAGTTGTATGAAAGGATGGACTGTAAAAAATGTTGAAGGAAAACTTAATGGAGTCCTACAAACTAAAATATGGAAGCCAGGAGTAGCAAGAAAATACAGTAGAGTACATGAACAACATCTAAATGAAGCAAAGGGATCACTGCAGAACAAAGTCTGGGATCCAGGAAGATACAGAATGGAGACAAATGACCAGGTGATCATGTTTTCTTTCTACTTTTGGAGTATGATGCAGGAGAATAAAACTAAAATGACCTAGATGGTCAAATGTCTTTATTGAAGAGGGTTCTTGTTTGAGTAGTTCGGTTCTTGTTCCAGCGGTTCGGTTCCTATTCCTGTAGTCCAGTTCCGGTTCCTGTTCTAATAGTTTGGTTCTTGTTCTCACCTCCATGATTCTCATACATCAAATTTTTATGATAGAAAATGAGCACATGGGTTTGAAGGAACAATGGGTAAACGTGTTGATGTGTTCCCTCAATTATGCTATATCTTCTAGATAAGCAAGGATGACTCATGTAACTAATTCCTAAGATGGAGGAATGACTCGAAGGAGTGAAGAAACAGATCCCATGTATATTAATTTGAAGAATGTAAATAATATGGGTTAGTATTCCTATTTTAGAAGAAGTTTCTGTTATTTAGATATTTATTGCAACTCTATAGGGTTTTGTTAGTAAGATTTAGGCTTAGAAATATATTGGATTGTAAGCCTACGGAAGAGGCAAAGAGAGATTGGATTGTAATCCTATGGGAAGAGAGAGAGAGATCGGTAGGAGATGGGCCAAATAATGAAAATTTGGTCATAGATAGGAATGACGTTCTGAGCAAAGGTATTACATATTTATTAATGAAATGAAGCCTTCATATTATGGTTCGTATTTGTGAATAATTTGAGTCGATGTGTAGTTTGGAATTGATAGAATTTGAATAGCTATGTGTAATTGAAATTGAGGATAGAATAGAACCAATCTGTCATCTGAAAGAGGGTAAATCCTATAGTGTATTTGAGGAAAATAGAAAAGGAGAGAATTTAAGTGATAAATTCATATATGTATTTACCATGCATGAACGGGATGATTTCACTATTGAGAATTAGAGAATGGAATTATCTGTTCTTATAATGAATTGAGAGAACGAAAAGGTTGTGGATGAAATTATGAATGCGTTAAGAGTGAGGTTGAGGAAGTGAGTTAGAGTGGTAGATTAGTTGCTTTGAACACTCACCCTAGTGTGGAATTATGGAAGTACAAGCAGCAGAAACTACATAAACCAATTCTATTTAATCCTGAGATTGTTGAAGTCGTGATCTGTTGGTGTTGGTGTCAAATCCTTCCAAGGAGAATTACACAACTGACATGAAACATTCTGATGGCCAGTGGTTTCAACTATGTTTGTTGTGGAGTTGAGGCAAGAAAAGGAATAATTTTTGTACATATATATTTGTTTGTAGGATAGGAAGAATGAGGTTCTGTAGAAACAGAGTCTGGTTGCGTGGATGGAATTTCCCAGTGGAGAAACATAGTATGGTAAGTGCGTGGTATGATCCGGATAATGATATGCTTGGTATATGGTGAATTAAATGTATGAATTATCATCAGATTTTCAATAAGGCTAAAGGATGCATAGTAATTGTATGAATGGTTATGAGCTTGTACCTGTAACGTTAAATTACAAACGTTTGTAGGTTAAATTCCAGTGAAACTGTTTCGAAATAGTAAGTGGTGAAGCATTTCAAGGTGAAGATCAGAGATTGGCAGCAGAAGCACATAATGGAAGTGGAAAGCTAGTATGAATGCTACCTATAAAAAAAGTTTTAAAGGAAGAAACTAATGATCCTGTGTCAAGTCAATTCATGATAGAGGGAAAGGAAGCACACCCTCATCTTGTATGGAAGAATGAGGCCTTAGAAGGTCATCATGCTGCTACCCATCTTGCCTTTCAATATGGTGCTTATGTTTATTTATGTATGACTATATAATGTTCCCCATCCCACAACAATCACGATGTGCACGGGATATACGATGGTATGCAAAGGTGTTAACATCGTTAGACTTTTCCATGGCCATATCATGTGGTCATGTGATTTCTTGGCCCGTAGGCTCATATCGATGACCCCAGGAGAAATTTGACCTCCAATCCCAGCAGTACCAAACTAAAATGAAAGGATATCAAAAATAGGTTTAAAAATATCATATGCCATTGGAACAATAGTATTGATATGAGGTGCACTGGGCCTATCACTGTGTTATTCCTCGACTACAAACAACATATTGCTGAGTCATACCAATATGCCACTGCACAATGGTGTTTTGTTGGAGGATTCCTTGCATTATAACGCTTACACTCAGGAGTCATAGATGGCCAGTTACAATATGATACATGGTGTATTCTACCTCTGTAATAGTCGATTTAATCAGCTATAAATAACAACTTAAAAGATCGAGGTGTTATTATAAAACTCAGAGGTTGGGTGTTCATAGTCGGGTTGTAAGCAACAAGAGTATTGCCTCATTTGTGCTCTTAGGTTATATATATATATATATATATATATATATCTGTGTGTGTGTGTGTGTGTGTGTGTACACACACACACACACACACACACATATATATGTATATGTATATAGATGTATATATGTATATGTGTATATATATATATATATATCTGTGTGTGTGTGTGTGTGTGTATGTATATGTGTATGTATATGTATATGTATATGTATATGTATATGTACACACACACACACACACACACACACACACATATATATAATTGTAATGAAAATAACTACAATTGAATAAATTAGACCCATCAATTTAATTAAAGCATACCTTATAACATATATAGAAGGTATCAAAATTGCCCTAGAGATTAGATTTTTGCCTAACGACAATGTTTTTTTGTTAACACACGAAATGCATGGATATTGAAAGGCTCTGCAATAATCTCACCTGTGCCCAACATTTTAATTTCATTTTGGCAATATATGTGGTATATGCACTATAGTTGTAATGAGTAATAGATCTATTACTCTATATGCATATGTAATTATAATATGTATTGAATCCAGTGGTCTAACCGATAATACCAAAGCATCTCCTACCACAATGAAACTAATGAACAAAGAGCATGCATCACTAATCACGATGATCTGGGAGCCCACCTTCAAGGAAACTCCTACCCCATGAGATTGTACCTATAAAACTGCAGAATGGATAGGATTTAACACTAAAAGATACATCATGTCAATATAGGACAATAATATCCATTAATTTCAAAAAAATTATAACATTATATGAGGTATCATGATAATGAGCAGTTTCTGGTTATGACTGCAATGACTAGCTTGATGGCAGTACCTATTAATTTTTTCCAAACCATGTCCATTGAAATATGAAATATCACACAATATAAATTTGATAATACTCCAAACTAAAATCGTTTAAAAAATCATGATAATTATGTGAAATAGACACACCACTCACAAATGTTGAATCCAGTGGTATAACCAATAATACCAAAGCATATCCTATCACAATGAAACTAATGAACAAAGAGCATGCATTCCTAATCACGATGACCTGGAGCCCACCTTCAAGGCATGTAATGTTCCTAATGTTTTCCTTTAATAAATTGGAACATTAGATTTTGATAATTTCAATTATAATTTGAATAATTGGGTGAGGAGGCCCATTCATAATAAAACCATGGATAGAGTCCCTCTAGTATGAAAGGGGATCAGCCTTGGAACTAGATTTCACACCCTCATGTGTGAAAGGAGACATTTTGCAAAGAGGCTTGGTTAAGTTTGACTAAGTCAAACAGCGTTGGGTATGAGGTGAAAAGCACTACATGGGACAGTGCAGAGATAGAGGAGGGAATATTCCTTTATGGAGGAAACCCTAGTGGATGGGGCCCATGGAGAGAGAGCTTTCACTTACTATATATGGAGAGGAGGAGAGCCATTGTTATTCAAGCTTATGATTCTTCATTTCATTGTCTATTTAGACAATTGAGCATTCTCTGCTGTTTAGCAAGAATTGCCGGGGAATTCCTGTTTAGGATTCCTCCTCCTTTCTTGAGAGGCCTTTTGAAGGAGTTGTACTGATTTGTCTCACATATAGGCTTAAGGCCAAGCATCCTCCTCCAGGATAGCGTTATTGCTGCAGCAACATAATTATGTGTTGTAGGGTGTTGCAGTGAGTAGTTACAACACCTCTTCCATTGCTTGTTTTGCAGAGGGAGACTCTTTCTTTCCTTTGGAGGATTAGTTTGGAAGTATTGGAGCTTATTTGCAGATCTTGGCACTTGTCCAATTCAGTATATTCCACCTACAGCACAATTACCCTCTTGGACTGCGTTATTTTCATAGAGTACTTGCAATGAGGGCTTACAGTGTTGTTTGGAGGGTGAGATCTCAAGTGTAAGGATCAGACTTCCACTTTGGAGATCCATTGGAGAAGGTATACTATAGATTTCCCATCATCTTCAGCCTTCTCTATTCAGTTCCAGATTTTAGTTGCAGCTACTGCCCAACGCCTTCGACATTTTTTCCATTTTGTGTATTTCATCCAATCCCTTGGAGGATTGTTGTATTGTTTCTTTCATGGGTTAGAGCTTTGCTCCCCCACTTTATTTGAGCCATATATTGGCATATCTTTCAATTATTATGTAATATGGATCATTTTCTCTTATAAAATACGTCCTCATAGCCTTGGTTTATGCAGAAATAGCAGTGTTCTCTATTTTCATGTACTTGTCTTGTTGAGGCTTGCATTGTTTTTCTTGAGTGGATGTTTCCTCAATAAATTGTACTCTTTTGCTACTATAACATTATTTGATGGCTATTCAGATCTTCATATGCTCATGGTTGTAAAATAACACTGAATTTCCATTTCTTGTTCAAGAATTGTTGCAGTCCCTCACTGGGCACTTTCTAAGGATATCTAGTAGTGGGAGATCTGTTTATCCACTCTAGAAGGATTTATTTTGCCCCAAATCTTGGATTTTGGTCTTAGACACATTGGTCTAAGGGATCCAGGTCTTGGTATCAAATACTGCTACCTCCATTTCTGGAAAATGTGTTTTCCAGCCATGGGTTGCTAGCTGTCCCGATTTGGGAACATTACAGTGGTATCACAGAAAATTTCTTGGCTTGGCCTGTGAGTCTAAGCCCAAGAAGATCAGAATGTTGAAGAAGA
Source organism: Pinus albicaulis (assembly GCA_034641835.2). Classification (NCBI taxonomy): domain Eukaryota; kingdom Viridiplantae; phylum Streptophyta; class Pinopsida; order Pinales; family Pinaceae; genus Pinus; species Pinus albicaulis. Next base: position 8,300 of record JAXQQM020081665.1, on the reverse strand, counting down.
TGACTTTATTCTCATCTATTTTCAGATCTAGAGGAGACCTCTCCAAGGAGGTCAAGAAGAATGAATAAATAGAAGAGGAAGGACCATGCACTTCCTATTCTCATCAAGAAGAAGACATTGAGCATGGAAGATACTTGGATCATCAGATTCTAAGTGATTACCTTGTTGAGTATAGATCTCAACCTAAAGCCTTCAAGGAGACTCTAGATTTTCCTCACTTCATCCAGTTGAAGGAAGAAAAGAGACCATGTAGCATAAAAGAAATAAAAGGCAATAGATTTATGTTGTCTACCTTTGATGGGTCATCCACTGCAAGAAATTGGGTGAAAGAGTTGGTGGCATTTTTATTTCTACATCCTATAGTAGAGAAAGAATCTGTTGAAATCTCAGTGCTACACTTGGAGGGTGAAGCCTATGATTGGTGGAGCGGCCACTTGATCTAGGCAAGGGAGAAAACTTTTGCAAAGTTCATCCAAGGGTTGGTCCAAACCTTTGATGGTGAAAGGGAAAAGGAAGGGAAGACCACACCACCACTTGAGGAGCCTTATGATAACGCTGTCACACTCATGGAGGAGTAGCCACATGCATCAACAGTTGGAGCAGCCAACACTCTAGAGGAAGGAACTCTTGTAGCCCTACAAGAAGTTCCAAATACACATCAAGGTATGAAAGGATTTCCACATTCTATTGTTACAAAAAATTATTTTGATCAATGTGGAGATTTACTTTTGCATGACCAAGGGTCAAATCCCATTGCTACCATAGAGTAGCTTGGTTGCACTACACTGTGCAACATGAAAAATTTCAAGGGAGAAATAAGCCATCATCTTCATGAGCCTTTGTTGGATTACATATCACATTGGAGGTTGGGGTTTGAAGCCTTGAAGGATGATAGTAGACATATTGCAATGAGAAACCCTTTCTCCCTTCAAGATGAAACTTTCTCAATGAGCTCCTCTCAGCTCAAAGAGGAACTTATACTTTCAGATCCAAGACCTTATTGGTTTTGGAAAACTATTGATGAGAGGGAGGTATCAAGGAGAGATCTCATCAGAGGTGCACTTCAACACACCATGGAGTGCAAAGATTTTCTTCCTTTATCACAAGAACATATAGAAGATGGAGGACATCTTAGGATGGATAACATCTCTCATGTTTGTGTTGGACATTCCTTGAGCCATACACATCATGATGGGAGGTTTTTTCCTACCACCTATTTGGGTCTTGATATGGTCTCATTGATCCTTGAGAAGGTTGCATTTAAAAATCCCATGAAGTGCAAAGACAGGAGGTTGATTTGGGAAGATGGTAACCCTCATGGGAGGAGTACCAAGATGAAGAGAAGGAAGCAGCCAAAAGTGGTTGAGTGGATGTGGTTGATGAGCAAGGATCTAGGAGGCTACTTGCAAATTTATGATACCAGGCAGCAGGAGGCTTGGCTGCGCTGGTTACTCTTGAAAGAGTTTGGCCATAACTTGGCAAACACTCTTCCTAAGAGTAGGAGGATGGATACTTGCATCATTGAGAAACATAGAGTATGGATGCATGGTGTTGATGTGATACTAATATCATTCATTGTGTCTTCATCACATGAGTTGTATGATGGAGGTATGGGGAGGAAACAAAATGTTTTTTTGCTTTGCTTGTTCTTGGGAGAGCAAGAGCAGATTTTCTCTCACACTTTACATGATGTTGCAGGAGAGGAGATGGCATTATCTCCTTGGATTTTGATAATAGAGGGGTACTTACACCTTGGGAGGAGCTTCTTATGTATTGTAGCATTATGGGAGACATATTTGACAAGGACCATGTCAGATAATGGAGCTATGAGTTGGCCAGAGATTATTTGCAGAGGCCAACAACGCTGTCATCTGAGAGCTTGGTGTTATTGATGGAGTTTCCCCAGGATAAATTCACACTTGATGCACTTGGAGGACAAAGAGGAGGTGAGATTGATGGAGTAGTGGATGGAGACATATATTACATTGGTATTACCTCACTTGATATGATCTTCTTGATTTGGATTTCCAAGTATGAGGAGGATGATATTTATGCCACATATGGTTCAATTCTCTTCCTGGGAACGTACCATATTACTATGGAGGGATTATTCATGTACACATGCATCATCTTGCTCTCAACATATGGTAAGAATATTGTTTTTACATCCATGGATCATCTAAAACCACATTTTGATGCTCTTACCATTCATATTCAGTGCATTGCTCCACAAAAGGGCAAGTTTTTCATTGAGCTCCATGGACAAAATTGGGTCAATTTGTATGATGGAGACAACCATCTTTTATATGGCCTTGGGCAAGTGTTTTCTTTCATGTATGATCAGTTTATATACTCAGCCATTTTCTATTTATTAGTAGCTATCATGACATACATAACTATTCATGTAACACAAAACAACTTCCCATGTGACTTTCTGAAGCAACAGTTTGGAAAACTGCGCTGTCACTATTGGGAAAACTGTTGGTACATTCTTGAAACACATGAAAACTTCAAAATTTTCCTAATTTTATTGCTGATCATGACTTCATTTTCTGATATGGATCAGATTTTTATGAGAAGCATGATTATGAGAGAGACACATGAGTTGGATGTGTCCTTGAGTGAGAAAAATTCTCACATTTTCTGCACTACATGTTCTAATGGGAGCTTGGGAGAAGATATGGCCACCACTACTACATATGTGTTCTCTTTTGATGTGGACCACGGACTTGATAGTCATCCATTGTAAAACCATGGGCAAGTTTTTGGTCTTGTATTGTTGTTATATTCAGCCATTTACTATTCCTTAGTAGATGTGATGAATTTTGTATGTCACTTGCCATGTTCCTTTCTGATATTGCAGTGGATGAAACTCCGCTGTATCCATGTGAGAAATTGTTTGTATCATGTATCATCATGCATAACTTGCAGAAAAATTCTCATTGGGATACCCTATGATGATATTTTCCTATTCATCATGGATGGATTGTTTTGGTCCAGCTTGTTCTTCATTATTGGAGGAAATATCTTTGGAAGATTGTTCTTCACTTTGTCATTTGATGGCAATACTTTGGAAGCCCAGGATAAGCACACACTCTACACTTATCACATGTGGAGAGAAGGACAACATGAGGTGAGCTATGGTGCGTGACAAGTTCAGATTTTTAGCCCACCTTCATTTCTGGAGCTTGAGGTGGAAGGAGATGTTCAGGAGTTTCCATGTTGGGAGGTGACTCATTTTGTTTGGATGATTTCTTGAGGATGGAGGATCCACATGGGGGAGATTTTCCTCATCAATTTTTTAACTCCATAGCTTGAGTGGAGACTTTCCAGTTCTATCCTTGTAGTTGCTTGAGGACGAGCAACATTTGGGAGGGGAGGACTATAATGTTCCTAATTTTTGCCTTCAATAAATTGGAACATTAGATTTTGACAATTTCACTTATAAGTTGAATAATTGGGTGATGAGGCCCATTCATAATAAAAAAATGGATAAAATCCCTCTAGTATGAAAGCGGATCAGCCTTGGAACTAGATTTCACACCCTCATGTGTGAAATGGGACATTTTGCAAAGAGGCTTGATTAAGTTTGACCAAGTCAAACAACGTTGGGTATGAGGTGGAAAGAACTACATGGGATAGCACAGAGATAGAGGAGGGAATATTCCTTTGTGGAGGAAACCCTAATGGACAGGGCCCATGGAGAGAGAGATTTCACTTACTATATATGGAGAGGAGGAGAGCCATTGTTATTCATGCTTATGATTCTTCATTTCATTGTCTATTCAGACAATTGAGCATTCTCTGCTGTTTAGCAAGAATTGCCAGGGAATACCTATTTAGGATTCCTCCTCCTTTCTTGAGAGGCCTCTTGAAGGAGTTGTAATGATTTGTCTCACATATAGGCTTAAGGCCAAGCATCCTCCTCCAGGACAACATTATTGCTGCAGAAACATAATTCTGTGTTGTAGGGTGTTGCAACGAGTAGTTACAACACCTCTTCCATTGCTTGTCTTTCAAAGGGAGACTCTTTCTTTCCTTTGGAGGATTATTTTGGAAGTATTGGAGCTTATTTGTAGATCTTGGCACTTTTCCAATTCAGTATATTCCACCTACAACGTAGTTACCCTCTTGGACTACGTTATTTTCATAGAGCACTTGCAGTGAGGGCTTATAGTGTTGTTTGGAGGGTGAGATCTCAAGTGTAAGGGTCAACCTTACACTTTGGAGATCCATTGGAGAAGGTCTACTATATATTTCCCATCATATTTATCCTTCTCTATTAAGTTCCAGATTTGAGTTGCAGCAGCTGCCCAGCAACTCCGACATTTTTTCCATTTTGTGTATTTCAGCCAATCCCTTGGAGGATTGTTGTATTGTTGCTTTCAGGGGTTAGAGATTTGCTCCTCCACTTTATTTGAGACATATATTGCCATATATTTAAGTTATTATGTAATATGGAGCAGTATCTCTTATAAACTGCGTCCTCATAGCCCGGGTTTATGCAGAAATAACAGTGTTCTCTATTTTCATGTACTTGTCTTGTTGAGGCTTGCATTGCCTTTATTGAGTGGATGTTTCCTCAAGAACTTGTAATATTTTGCTGCTATAACATTATTTGATGGATATTCAGATCTTCATATGCTCATTGTTGTAAAAAAACACCATCTTTCCATTTCTTGTTCAAGAATTGTTGCAGTTCCTCACCGGGCACTTTCTGAGGATATCTAGTAGTGGGAGATCTGTTTAACCACTCTAGAAGGATTTATTTGGTGTTGGGGCCCTTGTTTTGAATTTTGAATAAAGAACAGATTTTTGGGTTGCGGATTGACACATGGCAGCCGCGACCAAGCCGCAACGATGGTGAGTAGCGGAGCTACCGAGGTTGCGGGGGAACAGGAGATAGCTAAAGAAGCTAATGCAGATAAGTACAGACGAAGAGAAGATACAACAGAGGACAGAGAGTGGAACTCATAGAAAAAAAATAGAAGCTGAAAGTAGCTAAAGAAGAATGCAAGAGGAACTAGCAGTCGCGATGGCGGGTGAATAAATAGCCATCACCTAGCCGAAAGAAGAGAGACGGATGCAGAGCGATAGAAGAGGATCGAGCGGATGATGCAGAAGAGATCTATCCCGAGCATGATATCTCTGTAGTTCCTAGGCTTCTATTATCTCTCTTTCTGTCCTATGAGACGTCTGTAACAGAATTGTAAGCTCTTCCTGTGGAAGCGATGTAACTATGGATCAAGCTGAAAGTTATCAATATACTAGTAGGTTGCTGTCTTATTATGCGACAGAGGACTGCCCTGAACTTATCAAGAAGTGGGAGGAACGAGCACGGCAGAGGGGCACAAATCTGGTAAAATTTGAACCTCGTGGAACCGTAACTCTGGCCATGTAGAACGTAGCTATTGTGATGCGAGGAGGAAAGAAGACGGAGGAGGACGATCGCGAGAAGGAGCCGGTACGTGGGATCCGGCCGGACGTACATAAGTACTTCTAGGAGGCGGTGGAGACATTCACTCAACTGGGGGGAGCCAAAGGCCTTGAGATACCCATGATGACCGATAGCAGGGAACAGAGCGCCACGGGGGCCCTGATTGAGGAATGGCTCTAGTTATTCCTTAAGATTGTTGACAATGCATCGATGTGGGAGCAGCTTAAGCATACCTTGCAGGACATACTGCAGGGGAACACAGGGCTGAGGGAACCTTTGAACACAACACCCCAGTATGTACAGTGGGTCAAGCGGAACAAGCGAAGAATGAGGAAGGAGTTCCGGCTCAACACGCAGGTTGCGGGATTTCAAATCAGTGACACCATGCTTGACTTAGGATCTGACGTCAATATCCTGCCGCGGAAGACATGGGAGGCTCTTGGGTGGCCCCGGCTGACCTACTCACCAATCCAGCTTAGGATGGTGAACCAGTACTACATTGTGCCGATCGGCCGACTCGAAGATGTCGAGGTCGACATTGCAGGGGTGAAGACTTACATAGATTTTGAGGTTATTGATATTATGGGAGACAAGGATCCTTACCCTACACTGTTAGGAATCGACTGGGATTTTGAGAATTACGCCATCATCGACCTCAAAAAGGAGCTGATGATTTTTGAAGACGGAGAAGTGCGAGTCACTCAACCTCTCAACCCCTATCAGGGTCCAAGATATATAGAAACTGTGGATAACAGGGAGGATGCTCAGATACTAGACAACCTCTATCATATGACAATAGGGAAGCGAGAGGACTATATTAACCCGACCGCAACCGGCTCTGTAAGCTGGCACAGTGTCTAGAGCTCGGAGCTGGGGTTGGAACTAGCCTGGGAAGATTGGCAGCAAGGTGGGTATGAGACCAGCACGCGGCGATGTGCCAACATTTCCAGAGTTCATTGGATTGGCGCTGAGATCAGGGAGTACCCCACCTTGTCCAACATGCAAGCCGTAAATACCTTCATTGAAATGGTAGAAGACACGGTACCCAAAGGAAGTAGGATACCACTTTTGGACGTAGCACTATAGTCCACTTCATCCAGGTGGTGGAAAAATCACCGCAACACCTTGTCGCGGTGGAGTTGTGTGGTGGAGGCTTTGAGGGCACGGTTTAAAGAAGATGAAGGTCCTCGAAGTAGGCACAGGTACCAAGGAACTTCTGACCCGAGGGACCACCTGAAAACCTGTGAGGATCAGTGGCAAAGTATAGGGTACCCGGAATAGCTATGGGTACATCGGTTCATCCACTCCCTAGATACCATCCCCCATGCCTGGCACTTAGAAGAAGAGAGAAAAAGAGGGACCGGCTCCTGGCAGGAAGTCGCAACCAAATTTGTTTGCTGCTTTTCATTCGAAGTGGAGACAGAGCTGGTGTCCCAGGCATTAGAGGCCATCAAGGGGGTACTATTTCTCCGCGATCCGGGGACCGACGGGAGAACATTAGCACTAAATTCGGAGGGCAGGCGTGAGCTGGCTTGCCAATGGGTCGACGGTGAGACAAATGATGATAGTCTGGAGGACCTAATCACCTATATTTTGAAGAGAAGGAAGGTGAGCAGAACATCAAAGAAGAGCCAACCACTGAAGGCGTCCATATACTCCCGCTGAAGACAAAGAAGCTAAACATTGGCACGGAGGAAAAACCCAAACTGGCTACAGCTGGGGACTATTGGGACGAGGAGACGACAAAGGAAATTTTCAACCTTCTCCAGGAATACGAAGATCTCTTCCCTTCATCGGTTTCATACTTAAAAGGCATCAAAGGGGACCTCAGAGAAATGTGTATTGTGTTGAAACCATTCGCCCGTCCCGTGAAGCATCGACCTTATCGGTTCAACCCGCGGATAAAAAAAAAAGTCAAGTTGGAGATCGATAAAATGCTGACAGCAGGTCTAATCTTCCCTGTGGAAGAAGCAGAGTGGGTGAGTCCCATTGTCATTCAGAATAAGAAGGACAAGTTAGAAATCTGCGTCTGTGTAGATTACCGTAGCTTAAACAATGCCTGCATTCATGACCCCTTTCCCACTCCATTCAGCGATGAGGTATTGGACAATGTTGCGGGAAATGAGGCCTACTCCTTCACTGATGGATTTTCGGGCTACCATCAGGTGCGCATTGCGGAAGAGGACAAAATGAAGATGACGTTCACCACCGAGTGGGGTTAGTTTTCATACCACGTGATGCCCTTCAGGTTGAAGAACGCCCCCACTGTGTTTTCTCAGATCATCATTGTTGCTTTCCAGGAGTACATTCATATGTTCCTGGAAGTCTACATGGACGATTGGACCATCTACATTTTGCTAAAAGACCACGCCACCCTACTACGCATCATGTTTGATCGGTGTCGACAATTGCAGATTTCCTTGAACTTGAAGAAATGCATCTTTACGGTTCCCTTCGGAACGCTATTAGGACATGTGGTGTGCAAGAAAGGGGTCTGCGTCGACCCCGCCAAGGTAGCTGTGATCATCCACATGGAAGCTCCAGAAACGGTGAAACAGTTTCAAGCACTGCTAGGGCACACAGGTTATTACAGATGGTTCATTAGAAATTACGCGAAGATCACTGCTCCTCTGGAAAAGTTACTACGGAAGTCAAAGGTGTTCCAGTGGATGAATGAGTGCAGGATGGCCCTTGACACTTTGAAGGAGAAGCTGGAAACGACGCCCATTCTGGTTCACCCAGATTGGGATAAGCAGTTCCACGTGCATATCAACACTTCCAGTATTGCACTTGGGGCTATCTTGGCGCAACTCAGGGGGCGACAGTCGACCATCTAGTCTACTTCACCAGTCGCAAACTGCCT